>NDGM011193317.1:0-17846 GCA_002564305.1 Octomys mimax | reverse complement strand
GGTCGGTTGTTACCGTTGTGCTGTGTTGCTGTGAGGTGCTGTTGCTAGCTGCCTCCTCTGCCTGACTGGTGGAGGAAACCTTATCCCGGGTGTGTGTGCCTTGGAAGAGCTTAGCCTGTCCGTGCTTTAAGCATCCGCTGGAGGAGTTCATGGAATGCATCCCCCGTGGGCCTGGGGGAACTGTGAGTAGTGAGCAGGCTGGACGCACTACACTCGGGGCTCTTCCTGCATCACTCTTGTGTGACCCCGTGTGTTGCGGACACAGCATGAGTAGCATGAACCGAGGTTAACAGCTGAGAGTGGGGCCTGTGGACACACAGTGCATGAATGTCCCTTGATTAGGTGTGTTCCCCCAGCATGATGTCATGGACAGTGTACAGCAGGCCCTCCCTGGACATTCATCCCTTCTCTATTCCTGAGACAGAGAGGAGGCCAAAGCCACCAGCGCATGTCTCCCATCCCATCTTCCCTGGTTTGTTTGTTTTTTTGTTTTTGTTTTTTTTTTGTGCATCCTCATGCATCCTATCTGGCCTCCCTTGAGCCTCGCTCTCCTGCCCAATCTCCCCACTTCTTGCCTCCGGTTTGGCTCAGAGTGACGGCTCCCAGCGTGCCCAGTTGGACTCCAGACGGCACATTTCTAGAATCAAGCTAACCAGGCAGGGAGCTGATGGGGACAGATGGTCGGAAGCTGGAAGGGGCACGAGGAGGACGTCGGCACAACCTCTACACAGTTAGCCTGCTTAAAGAGTGAAAGGGCTGCAGACGCTGTCCAGCTCTCCCTCCTGGCTGGGTTCCGACGCCACTGTGATCATTTTAATTTTTATTATCCATGAAATCTGCTCTTACCCACCATAATGATGCAGGTATGGTCCTGCCAACAGGTACAGGGCAGCCGCATGTAGTCAGCCTCTGATGCTAGCATGATGGGAACCAGGATCTTGATTGTTGCAAGTGCCCAGTCATCGGGGCTCGGTCAGCCTACAGTCGACGTCAGGTTTTTACCTGGAAAGGGGCCGTGGAGAACCGCTCTTTCCTCTTACAGCTTACAGGTGAGACACTGAGGCTGGGTACAGTGGTAGCACACATCCTGTGTCCCCAAAGAAGCCAGGTGTTTGGGTGCCTTTGGTCTTTGATTAATCCACTCTTGGATGCTCACCCCTCTTGCCTTTTTAGTGCTCTGTGCTTTTCACGTGCAAGTCTTCTTGGGGACCAAGCGATGGCTGCCCTCAGACATTGCCTTGTTGTATTGATCTCCGCAAAGCTTTGCTTGTCTTGTGCCCAACCTGGTGGAGAGAGCTGGAGGGGACCCAGGGGCCCTGGCACCCACTGCACTTTTAGCCTGCTGTGTTCTAGTCCCTGTCATCTAGGATCGCCATGTGAATGGAGATCCAGCTAAGAGAGAAGAACCCCAAAGAAGTTTGCACCTGTGACAAACAATGCCTCCTATCTCAGTGTACCTGAGCACCCTGTGTACACTGCATTGTATACAGGGATAGAATGTTGAAAACCCCAGCCCTGTCCTAAAAGGAGTTCATCTTTACCTGGGCATCCTGGGTCTGTATTTTGCCAACCTGGATGACCTTCCATGGAGCCCAAGAGGGGTATGGTAGTGACTGGAAGAGCAGAGATGACCCCGGGAATTGGCTAGAGCCCCAACATGACACCCCGGTCTTCTATATCCATCTGTGGACAACCCTGACCTTAGGAGGTCCCCTGCCCTCTGAACGCACATTCCAGAGCAGGAGCTAGAAGAAACAGCCTCCCCAGGGAAGGTAGCTCAGCACAGGTGGTCATGGTAGGGAAGGACACACTTGCCAGGCCGTGACCAGACTGAGCCCTGGACTTACAGGCTTCTGACTTGTTTTTTTTTTGTTTTTTTTTTAATGCATTTGGTACAGGGTCTTACTACACAGCTCAGACTCATACTGATCCTCCTGTTTTCAGCCTTCCCAGCACTGGGATTACAGGAATGCACCACCATGCCTTGGTAGCCAGCTCAGCACACCCAGGGGCGGGGCCAGTGCAGCATGTGGTGCTGGGGATCAAACCGTGGTCCCTGCGCTTGCCTAAGCAGGCACTTAGTCTGCTTAGTTGCTGGCCCTGGCTTACAACTTTCTGACTTACATTTTCTCCAAGTCTACCACACAGGGTCTGGAGGAGCAGTCTATGTCCAACAGGGCAGAGGGAGCAAAAGCGGTTCTGTGCCGAGGGTGGTGTGGTGTCTCAGGGTCTGGACCACATGTGGTCACAGAGTGAGAGACTCTGGGTCTTGGGCTTCCAGACCATGGGTGGTTCTGGGCCTCAAGACTGTGCAGCATGGATGACATTGGGCCACTGTGTTCTGTGCCAGCAATAATGGCTCTGAGTCACTGGGTAGATGTTCTTGGCCGGGGGTATGGCTGTGTGAACTGTTGGCTTGTTTCTAATAGGACCCTTACATTTTTGTGTCCAACAAAGGACGAGGATACCTGGGACAAGGTGGTGGCGTTAGGCCCTGTCAGTTCTCCTCTGTCCTTGGCACTCAGCCATGTTAGCACACACTTGGATGACAGCAACCACCTCCTGCCCAACCCCCAACCTCTCCATCCTTCCTGTAGACAGCTGTCCAATTTTTCTTGCTAAACATCCGCTTGCATCTGACACCTTCCCCTCTCGAAGCGCGCACACACACACACACACACACACACACACAGCAGCTCCTTGTTTCCTAAGGAGCCAGGACTTTGCTTGTCCTCCATGCTCAAAAGTCTGTATCAGCCACCTCCTTTCTGGCCATGTGGTTTCCCTCAGGCCCTGCATCCATTGGAAAGAGGCCACTTTCGGAGGGGAATTGTCACCTTTGCAGGTATTTCTGACAGCTGTCTCTCGCTCTTTAAACACTTCCCCTTCTCAGTCCTTTGCAGTTCACCTGATTACAGCAAGGACAAAGGCCTAATTAGGTGCTAATGGCTCTCAGCACCTCTAACACCTGCTAATCCACAGAGCCTCCTGGACTGCACTGAATCAAGCTCTTCGTGCTGACAGGGATGAGGCACTGCCGTTGCTCTCTCTCCGCCTTGCCCCCACTGGCACCCCACCATGTTGCCCAGACTCCAAGGACCAGAGCAGAATTTTTCCTAACCTAAGGATGGAGGCAAGGTGTCATAGCCAAATGAGCCCTGGGTTGTTTTCCATGAATTTGTAATCCTTGCCCAACGCTGTAAGGCCAGTCCCCATGTCCCCATTTTAGAGTAGGAAATGGAGTCTTGTAGAGAAAATGATTTGGCCAAGAGTCAGACTGTTGGCAGGCAATGGCCAAAACCAAGTCTTTGCGACTCCTGTTCCTTGTCCCCAGCTGTGTGCCTTACTGGCCTCCTCTCTCCCAGACCTGTAATCTGACCAGCACCTCCAAACCCAGCTCCCTCAGGGGGCTCCTCATTCCCTGTCTGTTTCTCAAGATGTTTTGAGCAATTGCGTCCCTGTGCTTTGGAAGAAATGGCGTTATGGTTTATCTCTAGGTGATCCCCCAAAGTCTCATGCAGTCATGAGGTGAACTTCTAGAGTTTGTGATTAACTCATGATCAACTGGGATTATGGGTAATCCAAGATTGGGATTATAGGTCTGAGTACTTCTGGGATTATGGGTGTGAGTGCTACCACCAGCCTGAGGGAGATAGCCTGAATGCAACATAAGAGAGTCAGAGAGACAGACTTCCTCTCTGTTGTCTCTGTAGCCATTGTTGCTGCTACTCCTGCATTTTGTACTCTGCTCTTTGCCACCACCATGAAAGACTGCCCTCTGCCATGCACTGCTGTGCCTTGGAGCCAGCTGAGTATGGACTGAAACCTCCAGTAAGCCTTCTGTTAAGCTTATGTATGAGCTAAATAATCCTTTCCTTCCTTCATTGTGAGTGTCGGGGATTTGCCCCAGTGACAAGAGTAACTGAGACAGACGGGAAGAGATACTTCATGCTTCAGGGATGTGTGTGTATGTATATGTGTGTACTCACACACATATACACACACACTCACTCACACATGCACTAATCTCCCTGAGCTGAAGTATGACTATGTTGCGTACCGGTTGACACAGTTTGTCAACTTGAGAAGATTAGAAAGGTTTTTGGTTTTGTTTTTTGTATTTTAGAGAAGGGTCTACAGGGTGTTCAGGGTCTCACTCCTAGATCTGACTTGTAGTGATCCGCCTGTTTACAATTTCCCAAGAGCTGGGATTACAGGTGCACACTGCCATGCCCAGTCTCAATCGCCATCTCAGCATGCCCCAGGGGCGGGGCCAGCACAGCAGGCCCGGGGATCAAACCCCCAGCCCCTGCATCTGCTTGCAGGCACTTTAATCTGCTGAGCTATTTGGCTGGCCTAGAAGTTGAATTAAGTGACTCAGCAGAAAGCCAGGATTCTTAGTTTGTTAACATCCTTATCCTGTGCAAGAGGAGAGCATGGACATTGTGTGAGTTCTACACCCCCAGTCCCAGGGTAGCTTGTTTATAATATAAGGGGTGGGGGACTGGCTAGAAGCCACAGCTGCTGCCCTTCCCTTTGCTCATGGTTGTTATGTGCTGCCATGAACTGCTATTCTCTGCCATGTGCCACTCTGCCTGGGAGCCAGCCGAGTATAGAATGAACCCTCCACAAACTGTGAGCTAGATAGACCTTTCCTTCCTTCTTTTTTGGGTGTTGGTATTTTGTCCCAGCAACAGGAGAAAAGTAACCGAGACATCCTGCATCCTGAACTCTACCATCACAGTAGAACAGCTGACTTGGAACATGGCATAAAGTAGGCACTCACTCGACAGACTGAATGATGGCAATGCCTGTCCTTCTCTTGCCTGTATAAGCACTATCATTTCATACGAAGAGAGCCTCTTTACATGGCCTTGAGTGGTGCGGCATGATTATGAAGATCCTGGGCTTTGGTTCTTCTGGATCTTGTCCCTGCCACCACTCACTGTGAGAGCTTAGGTCTGTGGCCTCTCTGGGCTCCAGGTCCCCCTGCTGTCAGTGGCCATCAGAAGAGCCAGCTTGAGGACAGATGTGGGAGGAAGGGGAGCTAAGGCGCATACTGCTTGTGCCACATAAAGAACTCCCTGTACTTAGCACCTGTGCTTGTTCAGTTCCTGGAACTGTGCTGCCCTGGCCCCTGGAGACTCCAGGGAGCACTGTACACTCCATACGCCTAGGTATGTCCACTGCATGTTTAAGATGGACAGGCACATCTGCATCCAGGTTGAGCTGCCTTTGTCACCATGATCCTTTGGGGCTGATAAGTCTGCATGAGGACAGCGCTGTGCATCATGGAGTGTTTAGTCTCATCACTGACCTCTATCACTTGTCTCACTTTTCCTGTTGCTGAGACAAAATCCCCTATGTCTGCAAGTTATAAAGGAGGAAAGGCTTATTTTGGTTCACAGTTTGTAGAGGTCTAGTAGAGGTTTGGATCCACAAGCAGCTGGCTCCAAGACGGGGCGGCAAAGGAGCATTGCAGAGCAGAATTGTTTATGGCATGGCAAGCTGAAGGTAGGAAGGCAGCAGCAAGCCTTCCTCTTGTCCCTCTGTATTCTATCCAGGCTACAAGCCTATTGATTGGTGCCACCCAAACCCAGAGTGGGGCTTCTGTTTTCTATGCCCTTAATCCCTACTGTACCCTTAATCCACTTTCACATGCTCTAATCCAGCCCTTTTCAAAACTATGACCACGTGAGACTTTGCGGGCGGGATGATTAGATACAAGTCATAACACCCCTGGATGCCAGATAGCTCCAGTCCTTGTCAAAGGTCCTCTGGGGCCTAAAGTCCCCCTAGTGAGAAGCACAGATCAAAAGCATTAGCTCTGTAACTTGGCTATGTGCATCAGAATTACCTGGAAGCTTTGTTGAACATCAGACTGCTGAGCTCCCCCCTAGGGCTGAATTCATTGAGTCTGGGGCCAGCATCAGAATCTGCATTCTTAACTAGTTCCCAAGTGCTTCTGCTTCAGGACCCTAGTTTGAGAGCTGCTGTAAGAGTCCTATAAGCATGGCCAGTTGTAGAGAGAGGGAGGTTTCACACCTCAAGTGGTGCTGAGGTAAGACTATGGGACAGGAGGGGCAGTTGGAGATGCCTCCCTGAGGGTATGAGGGGCTGTAGATAAACTTGGAGGCTAACAGAAAAGCAAAAGCACAGATTGAAAAAGCAATGAAGAGACTGTGAAAGGAGAGCGGCCGAGTGCTTTGAAAGTGCTGAGGCTGGGGGTTTGTGTAGGGAAATTCTTTGAGCCACAGCCAGAGAGGTTGGGCTGAGGTTTTGATGGGCATAAGGAGGGCTGTTTGCCCAGGAGCTGAGGGTTGCAGTGCTCAGACCTGGATTGAAAAGCTTGTTCCCCGAGGGCCAGAAGAGCCTGAGAGATGGCAGCTCTCTGAATGAAGTGTCCACTCCTGCCCCATCTGTGAATGAGCTCCTCACCAAGACTGCGTGAGTCACCGTGAGGAAGAGATAATGTGCAGAGGCACCCTCAGGCTCCCTGGGGCCCAGGGGGAGTAGATGCTCGTTCTCAGCTGCTAAGTGGGGTGATGATCCAGGCTGTGTTGGGAGAGAGGTCTGCAGTGGCAGCGAGGCTAGCAGCAGCCTTCTGACCAGCCTCTGCCCTCCACATAGCTCTGGGCTCCTCCCCGGTCCACCTTGGTCCTTGGAGCTGTAGACATACATGGTGGTGGGCATTTAGCAGGCCAGGAGTAGGGGTAGGTAGGGGTCAGTCTGTCCAAAAGACAGCCCAGCAACCCAGACTCCAGGGGCATAGAATCTGAATTGGAGTCTGTGTCCAGCTCTGCCAGTTTGTAGCTGGACGATCACCTTCAGTGGAAGATCTCTACCTTGGGCAGCAGCTGCAGACCAAGGCATTGTACTGGGCCCAAAGATACCTGTGCCACAGCATCTCACTCTGCCCTAAAAGCTGCAGGAAGCATTATCCTCTTTTATTTATTATTTTTTGTGTATCTTTTATGTAGTTAGTACAGGGTCTACAGGGTCTCACTATGTAGATCAGACTCGTAGTGATTCTCCTGTTTTCAGCCTCCCAAGCGCTGGGATGATGGGCGTGTGCCACCACGCCCAGTCTCATTCACCATTTCAGCGGGTCCCAGAGGTGGGGCCAGCGCAGTTTGGGGATCAAACTGACATTCCCAGTCACTGGGTCTGCCTAAGCTTTTTTATGTATTTAGTGCAGGGTCTACAGGGTCTCACTACACAGATCAAACCCCAGACCCTGCATCTGCCTAAGCAGGTGCTAGAGTCTGCTGACCTATCTGGCCAGCCCAGCATTATCCTCTTGGAGAGAAGAGAAAGCACGATCAGAGGGGCAGCTAGAAAGGGCAGAGCAGGAATTCTAGCCTGAGCTGCCTTGAAAGCGCATGTGACATTTGTTCTTCTCAGTCTCCAAAGTGAGGTTTCCACTCCCAGCTCAGCGCTTCCTAGAGCTGTCCCGAGATTCGGGTGGACGCCGTATGTGGGAGGCGGCACAGCAATGGAGATTCCGACCACAGCTACTACACTGCAGAGCCTTCGGGTACAAGAGCCAGGCATCGTGCACCTCCAGCTGGAACGGCAGAGGAGTCCAGCCCACCCAGCTGGTTGGTCAGGGGTCTGGTGCTGGCACTGAAGTTGGGGTGGCCCCCGACCAGGTGCCCGCCCACCCCACACAGTTTGCTGAAGCATCAGAAATTAAATTTCACGGCTGGGTGCACGGAGACACCAACTCAGGCTCCGTGTGTTTATGGCTCGAGGAGGAGATAAGATTTGATTAAGAAGACTGCTATTAATTTATGGCAAGTACGCTGGCGCTAAGGGAGAGGCTGCTTTTAATTAATAGCCAGGAGGAATTTACGCTCTTGGTCTCAGCGAGGGGGAGAGGGCTGCCGGGAGGGGGAGGCGAGCGGAGCCAAGTGAGCGATGTGGAGGAATTGATCCGACTGAACACACACCTTCCTTTTGAAGAGAATATAAATAAATAAAGGGTGACAGGAAGGAGAGTGGCGGTCGGTCGGTTCTGAGGAATGGCAGGAGGGCTGGAGAGCCTGCCAGCAGCGGGCGAGGCGTGAGAAAGCGGCAGAGGAAGCGGCTGTGAGCTCACACTGCACGAAGCGGCCGCTGTGCTGGGAATTGTGCTGTGTTTGGTAGGGGTCACCTGTGCCAGGCTTTGTGTCAGCCCCATGGAGCAAGCAGAGTCATTTTGAGGAGAGGAATGCCATCATGCCATGAGAAACACAGACCCCTGGAAGGGTGCCCATGGCTGCTGTGCCTCCCTTCCCCCTACTGGCCTTAACTTCCCAATGAAGTTCCAGTCATCCATTTCTTGTCCCTTGTTCCTTTTCCTGAGGACATGTGACTTCATGGATGCTTGTGGGTGTGTGCATTTAACAGGACCTTGCTGTCTATCTGCAGGAGATCAGATACCAGACTTAAGGGATGCTCAGTTCCCCCCAGGGCATGGTAGCTGGCACGTGCCTGCAGTCCCAGCATTCAGGTGGCAGAGGCAGGAAGATCTCCGCAAGCTCGAGGAGACCCTGTGTCAAAAACCTAAAACAGAACAAACTGGCATGGTATGCGCACGTGACCTGCACATATCCTCTCGTAGAATTTAAATCATCACTAGATGTCTTGTAACAGCTAACATAATGTAAATGCCATGTAAATAGCTGCCCTACTGTGTTATTCGGGGAATAATGGCAGAAAGAAAAGTCTACGTGTTTAGCAGGGACACAAAGTTTATGGACTATTGTCTGTCAGGGGTTGGTTGCATGGTGGATTCAGGAGCTGTGGATGCAAAGAGCTAAGTGTGTGGTTCTAGTGCTAGCTATCCTTACCTTAGGAGAAGAAAGTCAGGGCTCAGAGAGGCCTAGTGACTCTTCCAGGGCCATGCCACTCTTACGTGGAACCACCTTTCCTCACTGGCTCCCTCTAGTGGTGTGGTAAATTGGGGCTCCTAGGGACAGGAGGTAGGCGACTTCGGAATGTGGGGTCCTTGGACCTGGTGCTGGGTGTGGGATAAGGAGGTAGAAACCCTGAAGGAACAGATTCACCACACCCCACCTGATCAGTGGAGTTGGGGGCTTTCGCCTGGGCCCTACTCTATTGTTGACTGGCCTCCTGATACCTCTTCCCCACATGGGCCTCCTATCAGATACTTTCAGACCCAAAGGAACCCAAGAGGTTCACTACCCAAACTGCCATAGACCAGGGGCACCAGAATTGATCATCCAAATCAGAGAACCCAGGAAGGCTCAGAAATCTGTTTGTTGTTGTTGTTTGTTTTGTTTTGTTTTTCGCAGAACCCGGGATTGAACTCAAGCCCTTGCGCTTGCCAGGCAAGCACTTATTCTACTGAGCTATCTCCCCAGCCCTGGGAATCTGTTCTTTTACAAACCCTCCTCTTGACTCTTGCTCTTGTTAGCTTCATCAACTTGGTACCATCCATTAAACAGATAGTGAAACTGAGGTCCAGAGAGAGATCTTGAAGTGAGTGACTCCAGGACACAAAGCTCAATGGTGAGGGGCAGTGGCTGCGCTTTGACCAATGCCCTTTTCATGGGCATCCCTAGACCCTGGCATCCACAACAAGAAGCATGTGGCATATGGACAAGGATATGCATTCTGAGCCAGACAGACCCGGTTCCAATGCCATCTTTGGCCTGACTGTATATACCTGGGCAACCTTCTCAACTTCTCTAAACATCAGTATCTCTCATCCCTAGTGGGAGCCGCACCACCTCCCCTACTGTGTGGCTGAGCAGTGCATGGGGACTCTGTGGTCTCAGGGTGCCAGGCAGGCAGACAGCATCAGACCCGCTCCCTGGCTTCCCCGCAGTGGAGAGCTAGAGGGGACTCTGAGCCAAGTATGGCTCCCCCTCTGTCCCCTTCACCCCCAGTCTTCAATCATGCATCTGACGCTGGTTTCTAATCAGCAGCAGCCACAGATGAGTAGCCATCAACATCCATCACATGTCGCCAATCAACAGGCGTCAACCTCTGAGTCCCCCTGTATTAAATCACCCTCTTCTCTGTGACAGAGGTGAGGCTGGGGGGGGACAGCAAAAGTGGGAGAGCCCACTGGAATGGTAGTGCGGCTCTGGCCCCAGTGCCTGGCTCACAGGTGCTCCGAGCAGCTCTGGGGCTTTCCCTACCAAGCCCCATCCAGGGCCAGGACAGTGCCCTGTCCTCAGAGTCACCTATGGACTCCTGGAGGTGCAGAGGGATAGGACACTGGGTCTGGAGAGAATTGTTGGGGCACCTGCATTCCAACCCTTCTATGCAGAGACCAGCAGTCACTCTGGGAAGATAGCAGTGCATGGCCCCTAGGTCCCTGAGCTCCAAACCACAACCTGGGGTCTCCCTGCCAGCCCCTCTCCTGAATGGGGATGCCTGTCAATGACCTGGAGCCACAGAGGCTGTGTTCAACTGCTCAGCCCTCCAGCCAGGGAAGTAGCGAGCTTCAGGCACCGCCATCCCTCCCAGCATTGCTACTACTAATGGAGGACTGCAGCCCTTTCTTCCCCAAAGTGGGCCACCCCAGACCCTGGCCTCTTCCCCAGAGGAGCCATTCCAGGATTGCATCTTGTTATCAAAAGGCAGTGTGGATGGAGACAAATCTCCAGCGACTGACAGTTGGCACACAGAGGCCCCGGGATGCTGGAGCTCACTTCACCCCTCACCCACCCGCATGCTCGCCCTTGTGCCAGGACCCTGCACATCAAGGTGAGTCCCAGGCAGGATGACAGGGAGCCACCTGGCCTTGCCCCTTCCCTGCAGGGGGAGACACACAAACCCAGCTCCCTGAGCAGGAGTGCAGGCGAGAGCTGTCCCCGAGCCACTGTGCACTGCATGTAGTGGCCATCTCCTTTCCTTCCTTGGTCTTGGTGGTTGGGGGCAGCAGCTTGCTGGGTGCAGTGGCTTCCAAGCTGTTCTCCCTCTGTGCTTTGGGGAGCTGATCATACCTTGCAAAGGGAATGGGGTGCATTGGAGTCCGGGTGCTATTCCTGAAGAAGGGGATAACTCAGACCCCCATGTCAGAGCCTGAGCATGTGCAGCAATCTGCAGGACCCACAGGGGGCAGGAGAGGAGGGTAGCCTGCTGCTGCTGCTGCTGCTACTGCTGCTGGGCAGTATAAGGTCTGCATGAATCAGGGCTCAGCCTCGGCACTCACTCATCCCACGGACATTTATTAAGTGACTACTTCTCGCTATGAAGACAGCTACAGGCAAGAAACCACTCTGTCTGGAGGGAGAGACAGATGTTAGGTCATAGTTTATTTGACTACCACAGCAGTGGGTACCACGAGGAAATGACAGGACTCAGAAAATTTCGAACAGGACATCTGTGACCTAGCATGGAGTGTCAGAGAGTGCTTCCCAAAGGAGGTGACATTTAATCTGATGGAAGAAACGTGGAAGTTAGCTGACAAGAAGGCAAAGCATGAATGTCCTCAGAGAGGGGGCAGCATGAATGTCCTCAGAGAGGGGGCAGCATGGGTAAAGGTCCTGGGGCACAGCTCTCCTTGCACTGAGGCCGCCAGCCAGGGCCGAGGGTGAGGGTGGGAGAGCAAGCAGGATGCCTCCTGGGAACCTGGCCCCTCGGTGTCACACTTGAAGCTTGGGAGGCCAGCAGGGTTTCTGTGTTATTGATAGTAACATACAGTAAACATTTTGGTAATTGTCACAGCCACAGGCTCTGAGATTCAGCACCAGCTGTTGCCAGCATAGAATAAACACCAAGCCCTTGTGCCAGAGTGGCTTCCACTCCCTGTCTCGGTCCCTGTGTCCCCCATGGCCCAATGCCTGTCCTGGAGCCCACTCATGCAGAGTGGGGAAGGCCACGTTTGCCCCATGGAACCCTAGGCAGGCCCTGGTTTGAGCAACACATCAGAGAAGCCAGCTGTAGGACACAGTTTCTGCCCAGGCCCCTGTGCCAACCCCCAGGGTGAATATTGGCCATGTGGCCCCCTGAGGGCTGGAGCACCCTCAGGTGGCTCTGCCTCCTAAGAACACTCCCCAGATAACACCATCCCCCACATGAGGCCAGTGCCCCCTACACTTGGGAGCCACCTGGCCTGGGGAAAAGCCCTGACAGGTGGTGACAGGTCAGAAAGGGGTTTTCCTGTGTTATCAGAGGGGCTTCCTTACCAAGGTATCCTGAGGAAAGCCCCTTGTGAACCTGTCATTCTGGGTGGGCTGAGATGAAGGGTGGGGGCAAGTGGTTTAGGGGTCACGGAGTCAGCTTAGAGAGCAAGGACCAGCAGAGGGACAGAGCCATCAATGGCCGTTTGTAGGAGAGAGCAGGGTGGGTGGGGCTGTGGATCAGAACTCAGGTCATGAAGAGAGCAGAAGGCTGGAGGAAGAGGCAAAAGGGATGGACTCGCCCACCTAAGGAGCAGTTTGGGAGATGTGCTGAGTCTGTGCTTGTCCTGAGTTTTGCATACAGTGACCCAGGTCTTGTGACGAGCATGGCCCAGCACAAAAGGAGCCTGGGGGCTCTTGATTGAAGAACAGGTAAGAGCGTTGTCAAAGACACTACAATGCCCGCATCTCCTTTCTTGTGCCTCTGCTCCTGTGTAGATAGCCTGTTCCAAAGCACTTCACCTACAAAGCACAAGTTCAAAGATACAAGTGTTAAGGGTTTCTCAAGCTACGTGTGAACATGGGTGTGGGGTGGCTGAGAGGTCTCACGCCCACAAGACTATGCAGGTTCCTGTGAAACCCAGCGCTACAGTGTAGAAACCTGTGGCTAGGAAGTGTCTCCCTAGGTAGGGGACAGGCAAGGGGTCCTGCACAGGATACGGGGCTGAGGGTCATTACACTGGGTAGGGGACCAGCACCAGGGAACAGTGTCTTAGAAGGCACAGCGCATCCTCAGAAGAGAAAGGAAAGAAAGGGTACTTTGCTGCCTGACAGAGAGGATGTATAATTACAAATCCCTGAGTGCCAAGAGAGAGGGGCCACGCCAGGAAGTGTAGGAGGAAGCAGAAGCCACTCAGGTTGTGGACAGGGAAGGCTTCTGGATTCCCTTGCCAGGGGACTGTGGAAGAAGCTGGTTTTCTCACTGCTATGGAGTCTAGAAGCCCAAGATTAAAGTGTCTCCAAGCCTAGGCCCGTCTGATCCCCTCTTTAGCCTGCAGTTCGCCTCTTCCCCTGTGTCCTCACGTGGTCTCTCTGCGTGTCTGTGTCCAGATCTCTTCTTCAAAACACATCATTAGAGTGGATTAGGGCCCTTCTAATAATATCCTTTTACCTTAATTACGGCTGTGAAGACCCTGTCTCCAAACAGTCACATTCCAAAGTAGTTGCTCTAAGACTCAGCCTCGGAGTTCCAGGGAACACACTTGAGCCCCTAGCAGCTTCCCTGAGGAAGTCCTGTTTGGGCCCAGATCTCATCAATGACTGGAAGAAGGGGTGGAGGCGGGGACCCTTATAGACAGGAGTGTCTGAGAAGCTGTAGGTGACAGGACAAAGGGCAGTACCACAGGAGAAGATGCTAGAACATGGTGCAGAGAGCAGCGGAGAGGTCTGATCTCACAGCCCTGAGGAGAATTGTGGTCTCTGTTCTAAAATCCTGGTAGAACTGGCTTTGAGATCGCTGTGGTCCTTGACCACGATGAAGATAGAGAGCTGAAGAGGGTGTGGGATAAGTAGGAGGTTGGGAAGGGGCAAACAAGATGGCAGCAGCTGGAGCCAGGGCTGTGTTAGTGGAAACGGGTGATTTGGAAGAACACCAGAGAGAAGAGATGGTGTGACAGGACTCAGGTGGAATTGATGAGGCCCTGAGATGGCTCCTGACCGTTTGAGTACCTGGCCAGAAGACCACACTGGAGAGGAAACCTGAGTTGAGGACACTTGGGTTAGGACACAGTGAGTCTGGTGACCTAGAGACCCCAGTAGGAGATGACACACACCTGGGTAGGCTGTGACAAGCTGAGAACAAATGGGAAGAGCAGCCTTGGCCCATACTTCTTGTGAGCCAGCATTGGTGGCAGAAGGGAAGAAGCTGAGCCCACTCCCCCTGCTCAGTACACTCAGCTAGCTCCACCCCAGTCTCTTCCCCTGGCCCTTTTGGCCCGTGTCCTGCTGTCACCAGGGCTCCTGGATCTTTGGGCTCTCTCCAGATGGAACCGCCATCCAGGTTTGGTCCACAGAACTGTGTCCTTCTGGATCCCCCCCCCCCAAAGTACTAACCATCAAATGCACTTGCTGGGTACAATTAAGTGACAAATTGTCACAAACACCCAGTGGTAGATGCTACTATGAGGGATTCCTTTTCTGTGGCTATGGTAGCTGAAGCAAATCACCAGTAGCTTGGTGTTACAAACAATGCAAATTTGGTCTGATGTGATGGCACACACTTGTAATCTCAGCACTTGGTAGGCTGAGGCAGGAGGATCATCAAGAGTTGAAGGACAACCTGAGCTATGTTCAAGGCCAGCCTACACTACATAGTGAGACCCTGTCTCAAAAGAAAACCCCACAAACTTGCTAACTTACAGCACAAGTCTAAAATAGGCCTAGTTGGGCCACACTCCAGATGCCAAACAAGGTGGGAGGTTTAAGGGAGAACCCATTTCCTTGCCTGTCCCAGTGTCTAGAGGCCCCTCCCACCATCTGCAAAGCTAGCGATGGCCACTAAAGTCTTCTCCGGCTGCAGTACTTCTTAAGACCATTGTCTGTTGTAAATAACACAATACCACAGACGAAGTGAGTTGCCTAGAGAAGAGGTTTATTTGGCTCATCATTCCAGAAGCCCAAGGTCAAGGGCCACAGCTGTTCATGGCCTTCTTGTTGGCAGGGTCCCAAGGTGGTGTGTGGCATTGTGACAGTGTGTGTGTGTGTGTGTGTGTGTGTGTGTGTGTGTCCTCTTCTTAGGGAGCCACCAGGATTCAATCATGGAGACTCCACCTTCATGATTGTATCCAATCCTAATCACCTCCCAAAGCCCCACCTCTGAACACCATAATCAAATTAAGTTTCCAGCCTCTTTATCTTACCATAGAAAGCAAGCTCCAGTATGAACGTTGGAGGCACCAGCCATATCCAAGTCACATTTGATCCTCTTCTGGTCCTTCTGTACTTCCGGCCCTTGTGATGACCCCAGTAGTCCAGGGGGACCTCGGCGCTCTATTTACAGTCAGCTGATTCGCATCCTTAATTCGTCTTTGCCACGTCCTGTTGCATATTCACAATTTCCAAGGAATAGGATGCAGGCATTGTTAGGGCCATTTTTTTGCTGGTTGCATATGCTCACCACCCCAACTTCACAGATAAGGAAACTGGGGAATAAGGAGGTGAAGGATTTACCTACCATCACTCATCTAGTAGGGGAGGAGCCAAAATTCATGCCTGGGTAGACTGGCCCCCAAGCTGTGAGCACCTCTCCCAGAGAGGGCTTGTTCCAGTCGGTAAAAACAAAGGGCACTTCGCTTCCACAGAAGAAAACAACTCAGTTTTAAGCATCCTGTTCCCACAGAGCCCTGAAGGCTAGGGTCTCTCTCCCTCCAGGAGCCAGCCTTGGGGACCCTCTCCTCTCCACTAAACTCATTATTTCAAGGGTAGGGGCTGCATTCACTTTTTGCCTTTGCTATCCAGTAATGCTCAATGCGAGACTGTGCAGTAAATAAGAAATTGAATAACTGGGCTTGGCCCTGGGAATCTAGTGCCAACAGATTTAAGAGTCTTTTGGATAAACTCAGCTGAAGACTTTATGGGTCTCAGTAAAGCCCTAAACCACAGCTAACAGTGCTGTGAATATTACCACTTCACTTTGCTCCATCATTCTCTGGCCTGGACTCCAGCTCTGGGATCAAGATGGTCATTCTGGAGCTCTCCGGAGTCAACACCTGCTTTTCCTGAGGTGGGGGACTTGATCCCCAGAAGGCAGCAAGGTTGTGTTAGGGCAGGACCAGGGGAGCAGTGGGCCAGCTGGGCTCAGCAGCCTGCTGCTTCTCAGAGGCCCTAGTGTGTCCTTGAAGACTCACAGGGATTATCTGGGTTGTGCTAAGGGGGGCTCATGCTGGGGGCTGCACAGAAGGCCAGAGATACTCATGGGGCTTCCATGACACCCTGGAGTGACAGAGAGTGCAGATGAAAGAGGTTACAGCCAAGGGTTTCTGGAAGTGGCTGGAGATATCCATGGCCAGTAGTACCTGGGCAAAGGCTTGTACAGCAAGGAAGACCTGAAGGTGTGGGTGACCCTGTGAGGAAGCAAGGACAGAGGAGACAGGTACTCGATCACAAGGAACTTGCAGTCTTGGGTGGGTCCAAAACTCCAGGGGTTCTACAGAGCTGCTGGCAGGGGCCCTGGAGGTGGTGCCTGCCATCTTCTAACTATACAGCTCAAGGTCACCCAGCGAGCCTGCCCAGGGCCAATGCTGGAACCTGGGTCTCCTAACACCCACATGGGAGCTTTTCATTAATGGACCACAGAAGGAATAAGGGTTCTGGTACCTTCTCTACACTGGAGCCTCTCCTAGGTTAGAGTCTTCCCCACAAGGAAGGCCAGTGGGCAGAGGACACAGGCACAAGTCCTCCTACAAGCTGCCATGGGAAGGGGCCCCATGGAGTGGAGCTCACAAGCCCCCAAGCCCTGAGGCTTGTCCTCCTTTCTTGCCCAGGTCTTGTGGGCTAATGCAGGGCTCTCTGGACCAATACAACCTCTGCCTTCCTTCTGATGAAGGAGCCTTCCCTTCCTGGGGCTGCCCTTCTACCTGTTCAATGCCCTTTTTACTCTTGAGGTGTCTCTCCATCTGTGGAGTAGCCTTCCCATCCAGGGCGTGCCCTGCCCACCCTTGGAATGGCCTGCTTCTCTGGGGGTACCTTTCCATCCTTGGGGCACCTGTCTTCATCAGCCTATATTTTCCATGCCTACCTTTGCCCCATACATCCCAAGTAACCCCCACTCACCCACTCCCCTTTTTTTCTGCTATGGGGATGTGGCTGCTGTTTGTTTCTGCTAAGTGGGAACCTAGGGGTCCTTCTTTGGTCCTTGATGCTTTATTTATTTATTTATTTATTCTATATTTTAGGGAAGGGTCTACCAGGTGTTCAGGGTCTCACTACTAGATCAGACTCATAGTGAGTCCGCCTGTTTATAGCCTCCCAAGTGCTGGGATTACAGGCGCATGCCACCATGCCCAGTCTCAATCACAGTCTCAGCACACCCCAGGAGCGGGGCCAGCACAGCAGGCTCATGGATCAAACCCCCAGCCCCTGTGCCTGCTTGCAGGCACTTCAATCCTCTGAGCTATTTGGCCAGCCCTCATAAGGAGGGTTTGTTTGTTTGTTTATTTGTTTGTTTTAGCTACTTCAGGCTGTCTTAAAGGAGGGCCTGGCGCAGCTTCTGGAACTGGGAATCGAACCACAGTCCTATATGCCTGACTGCATTTGCCCAAGCGGCACTTTAAACAACTGAGCTATCCAGCAAAGCCCTAGATGCTAAGTTTCTCTTCCCACCATGGGTATTTATCCTGCTGAAGTTGAACCACATGGCCCCCCACTGAGTGTCAGCAGGTAATGGGGTGACACACTGTAGGCTTGCAGGCAGTGTGCTCTTCCTCATGCACTTCATCTCTCTGCCTGCCCAAGGAGCACAGCCCCCAGTTCCCGTGTGTATCTTCTCTCAGTCCTGACACAGTTACACTGCAGGCGTCTGGGAGCTCGCTCTGTCTCCCACGCTAGGCTGAGCTCCTCGAGCACAGAAATTGTCTATTCATCTTTAATTCCATAATTACAAAGACAACAATCATATCATGTTTGCCAAGTGCCAGGCGCAGTCCGGAATGCTTTGCACACATTAACTCATTTAATCCTGGCCCCCACCCTGTGAAATAAATATGATGA
>NDGM011193310.1:13073-24055 GCA_002564305.1 Octomys mimax | reverse complement strand
CCTCTAACCCCAGCTCTTGGGAGGCTGTAAACAGGCAGATCACTATAAGTCCAATCTAGTAGTGAAGTTCTGAATACCCTGTAGATTCTTCCCCCCCCCCAAAAAAAAAGAAAGAAAGAAAAAGGAATTTTGGGTTCTGCCCTTCATGTTTCACACGGACACCCCACTGAACGCTGATGATGACTGGCCCATAGTACAGTACCGCTGGGTATAGAGAAGAGTCCTTGTATCTGGAGGTGGCTAGGTAGCAAGGCCAGGCACATCCCATAGACAGTAGGCACCAGCCTGCTGCTTACTACCGTGGGGCCTTGGGATCAGACACCTTTACCAGTGTAGGGTGTGGGCTTGGGAGTCTTACATTGGGAGCTGCAGAAGCTGGAAAATAGGTCAAATGTGTGACAGTGGAACTAGGCATCAGTGCCTAAAGCAGATAAACTTGCTCAGTCCTGAGATAAGCATCCTGACTGGTTAATGTTGGCTATTAGTCACTAGGCAACCTTGTGTCACATGTTACTAACTTTACAAAGGTATAAATAAACTTGCATACTGTTGCTGGGGGGTGGTTGGTTTGGCCCACAAGGCAGACAAGTCACCACCTAACCCAGTTCTTGCTTTCTTGTCTATCTTTTCTTTATTCCTGCTGCCATTTCTTCTTGGGTATAATGGATCACACTGAGAGACCAGTGGATTGCAGACTTGGGGTTCAAGTTTGACTTCTCCACTTGCTACCCAACTTAGGGAAATTATTCAACCTCTTGTAGACCGAGTTTTCCTTAAAAAAAAGTAACAAAAGTTCCTTTTTCAAGAATTTGTCATGCATCTCATGGTGCTGGGCATGCCTCACTGGGTGGCAACATTTCCCACTGATGTCACCTGAGTCCTATGGACAGAGGTTACCCAGAAGAACAGGCTACGGCTCAGCTAGCAACTCTGGAAATAGGCTGCCTTCCCTTCCTCCCCCTTTCTCTTCTCGTCTACCTACTGCCCCTGCCCAAGCCCACCCCTCCGCCCACCACCAAGGCAAGGAATAGGTTTCAAGGGCACCGTGCCGCTCCCAACTCAGTGTTTTGGGCTGATTTCACGCCAACACAACTTAGCATTTTGACACCACCAGATCGGAGCCTCTTTATTTCGTTGCAGAACTGTGGGTTTTTCTCATAAAGTGTTTACTGGGTATGTAAAATATAATCACAGCTTTATGAATATGAACTAGATTATTTTAATGATTGCAGGTAATTTAAAACTTAAGGGCAATCACATTTTCCAGCCATCTTGTGGTGCTTTAAAAACACGAGTGAGAGGTTCTGAACAGCCGTGGTCTCGCACGCCTGCCCCGCAGCACCATCCCTGCTCCAGCCCCGTGTTACAGTGATCTGATTATTGTAATTGATGACATTAGGAATACGGAATCCGTGCAGAATAATACAGGCGCCTGTCATGCCAGAGTGGTTTTATTCATTGTCAGAGAAGTTCATAAAGTTGAAAGGAGGCATGTACGTGGGCTGGAACAGCACAAAGCAGATTTCAGTCCTTTTGTAATTCGTAAATAAAATGATTAATTCCTGCAGCCCGCTGTAGCTGACAATTGGAGTCAGCCCCGCGCACCCCTCCCTTCTACTTTAACCTCTGTGAGCTATTCTCTGCCATCCGTTCCCTGCAGGAGCCCTGTCCTGCACATCTTCAGTGCCTGCAGCCTGCAGGACCCCTGCATTCCTTTTGTCCCAGGCCTTCAGCTTTCTCTTTCCTCTTCCGCCCTGCTGCTGCCACCCCACTCTCCTTTGGGGGCCTTCTCTCTAGGCTGCCTGCAGCACTGGAGCATTGGGATGTGACTTCTGGAAACTGATCCAGGGGGCCAGGGTGCTCATTCTTCTTCTTCTGAACCCCTAGGCCCTCTTTTCTAGGGGACAACTGCAATCTCTGTGGATATCTACTTTCCTTTTGAAAACTGAAGATAATAACTTCATTTTGTGAATACTGCGGTATGCAGGCATGGCGTTTATCTGAACAAGGAGTGCCTGTTGTAGCGCCGCCCAGCCACCTCCTACTATGGACTTTATTGGCCCCATTAATGGACAAAGAGACTGAGGCTTTGACAGACTAACTACTTGCCTAGGAAAGGACATTTTAATTTGTGATAGTGACAAATTTCAAACTCTTGCTGGTCTGGCTTGAAATGGTTACACTACTAAGACTCTAAGACTCTTTTCCTCTATGAGGTTTGTGAGGACAAAAGCCAGGAGTCCCTTCAAGGGTACAGAATGGGAAACTTGAGGTTTATCTGATAAATAACTACCATTTTCTGGAAACTGGGAAGGAGGCCCTTGGGTGAACAAGGGAAGATTTACATGGTGGGTTAGAGACTTGTGCAGAGGACAGGAGTTTTGTGAAATATGGAGAGGGAAGGTGGGAGATTTCACTCACTAGGAGGATTAGAAGAAGTGGACCATCCAGGTGAGAAGGTGCCTAGCAAGGAGGAGAGACTCCAGGCTTGGCCAGAGTGATATTTTGCAGCTGTGCCTGGTGGCCGGCCCTGCAGAGAGGGAAAAGAGGAACAGCTTGCCTCACCGCCCTCCTCATGATGGGGTCAGGGGCGTGAGTCACTTGCCACCAAGCCACTGACCACTGGAGGACCACACCCATGCTACCGCACCCCCACCCGACCTCCCCACCAGAGCCTCCCTCGGCAGGGTGACTGCAGAGTGTCAGCCTGTGGACACGGTTAGGACAGGATGATTTTCCTTTCATTCCCACTAATTTGCTGCTTCTGTTTAAGCTCGTAAAAAGTTTCCGAGCAAAACCATTCCGGCCTGAGTTCCTGCTGAAGACCGCTGAGCTGCGGTAATTAAGCTTTGATTAGCCGACTATAAATTCCCTTTTGGAAGCCTGCTCTGCCCTTGGAGGGCCTCCGCGAAGCGCTTGGTGAACGCGTGCCCCAGAACGTGGGCTGAGGTTCCTGGTGCTGGTGGCTCATGAATGTCATCAGTGATGAGGCCAGGATGGTTCTGCTCAGTCAGGCTGAGATGGCGGTGGGACTGGAGGGAAGCAAGACCCAGGCCTGCCAGCCCCCTCCTCTCCACCTCCTACGAGCAGGCCAATGACGGGCTGGGGTCCAGGAAGCCTAAGAAGCCCCTCCAGAGAGCCCTTCCTGGCCTCTATTTTATGACTCTAAACAATAGGCCTTGGCCAAATATATTTTTCTACTATCACAAGCTTGTTGCAAAGTCGGTTTTATGGATGCACTAAACCTGCCTTTTAAATTATCGTCAAGTGTAATAAAACGGCAGAAAATCGTCAATTTTCCTGAGAATGTGAGTAAAGTGAAAGTTACTTACATGTCGGTGTGGGAGCTGCGGTCCAGCTGTGTCTGTAATCTGAATTAAGCCCAGCAAGCTTTGGGGGAACAGCTGTTTTCTGAAGGAGCTGCAATGCTTGGATTTTATTCGAAGCAGACAAGGCCTGGGAGGGGGGAGACCGGAACTGAGGTCCCGTGTGCCCAGGAACCCACCCAGAGGCTAATGGGGAGAGGCTGAGGGCTGAGTGTCCCCCCATCTCCCACCTCTATCGCAGCTCCACAGCTTCCAGCTAAGAGCTGAGGGGGTCTGAGATGGTTGAGCACCTGTGGTGGGAACAGGAGGTAGTGTGCTCTAAAGTGTTTAGTGACTGGCTCTCAAGAAAAAATAAAATAAAATCCTGCTGTGTAGTGTCCGCCAGGTTCAGCGGTGTAAATGCTTCCAATTTCAAAGTAGCAATGTTGACATCACTGAGCACGGAAGAGGTGCACAGTCACACTTGTATGACGCTTCCGTCCTCTAGATTCCACAGATGAGCGTGACTTCCGTGCATCTGTGGCATAGAGAATAGTAAAACGTTGCAAAATAAGGAAGACACAGTGAGTTTTGAGCTTATTACCTTCGCTTCTAACATAATTTTATTATTGTGAATTAATATGAGTTTCAATAATGGCTATATTCAGCAGCTGGCTTGGAAATTCTTTTGTTTTTTTCTTTTCTTCTGTATTTAGGACAGGATCTACAGGGTCTACAGAGTCTCACTATGTAGATTGGACTCATATTGATTCTCCTGTTTTCAGCCTCCTAATTGCTAGGATTATAGGCATGCCCCACCATGCCCAGTCTCAATCGCCATCTCAGCGTGCCCCGGGGGATGGGCCATCACGGCATGCTGGGGATTGAACCCCCGCCGCTGCGCTCTGCCTAAGCAGGCGCTTCAGTCCACTGAGCTATCAGGCTGGCCCTGGAAATTGTTGAAAAATGGACACTGAGCTTGGATGGGCTGGTGCAAACCAGCTCCCATGACCCCGAGGACGGCTCACGGGGTGGCCAAGTCTTGGAAGGCAGGACACCTCTGTCTGGCTCGTTGTTGGAGCTTTTCCGCTGAGCTCAGTGCTCAGCACTCAATAAATGTGTCTAGAATTTATGAATAACAGGTGGCAGGAAATGTCTCCTGTAATGCATTTTCCTGAGGCAGGACTACGTCAAGCCGAGCTCCTCAACTCTCCTGCTGCCTGCAGCCTCCAGGGGCCCTGCCAGGTTGTCCTGGAGAAGGAAGGAAGGAGAGGAGGCGGGAGCAGAAGAGAGGGCAGGAGAAGGGCGCGACCGAAAGGCAGAAGTAGATACAGAATGCCTGGCACCTTGACTTTAGCTTCGTGAAGCTGGTTTTGGACTTCGGTATTCCGTAATTGTAAGAATATAAATTTGTGTGTGTGTGTGTGTGTGTGTGTGTGTGTGTGCATGTCCATGCATTTAGAGAAAGGAACATTTCTCAAGTCATTAAAATTTGAATTGTTTTAAAGTCACTAAGTTTTGTAGTCATGTGTTACAGCAATAATAGGAAACTAAACCACCACCCTAGACACGCTCCCAACTCCTCCCCGCCCTCTCGCCTCCAGCCCTGACCTCCGCAGGTCCCACTTCCCCTCCAGGCCAGGCCTCTCAAGGTTCACCTGGGTTCTGTGAACTCTGAGTCATGATTTAGTTCCCCTGAGAATCACTCCTTATCTTTTACCTCCTGAGGTTCACTTCCAAACCCTGACCTGCCCCTGTTCACCTCCAACCTCTCATGCTCCAACATCAGGGCTTCTGGTGGTGACCTCAAGCCTCTGCTTCTGGGGAAAACCAGAGAACTCCCCACCCAGACATCCTCAGGGACCCTGAGTTCCAATAGGGCCAAAACCTCATGTGTGACAGGGAGACAGACTCACATTCCTTCTCCAAGGATGGAGCAAGGGGCAGGCGACTTTGGGGTAGCCTTGCCTTCACAAGGGTTCTCTACACCCAGTATCTGCATCTACGTAACACTGGGGCAACTGGTTAGAGAGGGAACTCTCAGCATTTATCATCAGCCAGGGGAAAAGAATTGGCTTCTTTTGACTGTATTCTTTAATAAGTTCTATCAAGTGGTCAGTTGCTATTGAGCCAAATTGACCCAAATGCTCAACAAATAATAATCAAAGCTATTGTATATGGAGAGTTTATTACGGGTCTGACATTTAAGTTCCCTTTCTCCATCTAATTTCCATTTCTGCCTCAGAATGAAAAAGTATTGTTTCTCTTATATTACAGGAGAGAAAGCAGAGAGCCAGAGAGGGTAAGGGACTCATCTTGGAGCACAAACCTAGAAAGTTATAGGGCCAGAATTTGAACCCAAGAGCACTCATGTTCACCCCCCCATGTGCTTCATCACCTTCTCAGCTGTTTCCAGGCCTTCTGAGGTAGGTGATAGAGCAAGGAAAGGGAACAACAGGAAGCTGAGGGGTGTGAATTGAGAAGCCAGACCGAATAAGGACCCCTGTCAGATCTGCGGGGAACCAACACATACGAGCTGTGCTGTTCAGCAAAGGCCCTCCTGGCCTGCACAAAACCCCAAATACATGACCCTGGCCTGTGGTCAACTTCATCTGCATTGCAGTTTTGATGCTCCTGTCCCGTGGCCTTGGACACTGTGGTGCTTCCTCTGAAGCATCTTTTAGTCCCAGACTTCTCTGCCAAGGGTGAGGCTGAGCCAGGTGCACTGCTGGGCCATGACCCCTGTCAGTCTCCTACTGAGGGTCCTTCCACAATCCTAGGACCTTAAGGGGACCGTGAGCTCCTCCCATCAGCCTGCTCCTATCCTGAGAAGAGTAACTTTGTTTCTTTCACTTTTAATAAATCTTACTCTCCTTACTCCTTCAGAGTGTCCTGCTCAGTATGTGTTTGGTATACCAAGAAACTGGGAACAACTCCCTGAGGCCCTTCATCTGTTTATACCTCCAGCCTCAGTTTCCTCAGCCACGCAGGGGGATAATGACAACAGCAACCTCACAGATTGGCATCATTTCTCTGGGGCATTGGAAAAACTACGGGATCACTATGGCATTCTCCTGCCCTGGGAGGCCAGGCTCTAGTCTGGGCTCAGTTCCAGTGGCTTCGGGGTCCCCAGCGGCTCTGTATTTCTTGCCTGGAATGTGCTGCTGCCTAAGAACAGCCACTCTTCTTCCATGGCCTCCTCTGGGGTTTCTTTCGAGGGCTTCTCTGCACCCAGACAACGCTTTAACAAAAGCCATTTGTCTGGGAGCTCTGAGCATTCTTGCCCGCTGCCGGTGCTGTGGAACACTCCTGCCACCTCTGCACTTCCAGAAATGCTTTTTAAGTGACAGAGGCAGTTTATGCCTCCCCTGTGCTGGCAAGGCATTGGAGTGCTTGCTGCCTGCACCAATGGCCATGCTGCGAACAGAGACGGACGTGTGGTCCCACGAGGTGTCAAGGCCTAGGGCAGACTTCCTCAGTGGGCCAGGATTGGGTTGTAGAAGGCGGCGGGGGCTGTTAGCAGGTACATTTGTGGATAGAGAAAAACTCTGTCCATATCACCTGTCCATGTGCTGACACATTCCTCATATTAGTGTCCCGAAGGAAGGGTTTTGCTCCTGAAGGCCCTTATTAAAATACAAATGCAGGATCTAAGATTAGTAACATGTTAGCAACTCCTTAGGGACCTCTCCCCGTGGGAACACCAAGAGTCCCCAGAGAAAGGTAGTCACACAGGGCTCAGAGTGCTGGTTTGGAGTAAGAGGCGACCCGGGGTGTAATCTGACTGTGTTTCTTACCAGTTGGATGGCCTTGGGCCAGGATCTTAACGCCTGCTGCACCTCTCAGATGGAGCAGAGGAATCTGCTTCCCCGAGCACTGAGAGTGATCAGGAAGATGCGCATCACATATTCAGCTCAGTGCCTGCCTCTTGGTGGGACCACTGGCAGTCCTTTGAGATCCAGAGGCCCCTCAGGAGCTCTCCCACTCTGGGTCAGGCCCCCACTGCCCCCTCAGATTGCTGCTCAGATGGCACATGTCCTCGAGCCTGGATCCCTCTTCCCCCTGCCCTTTCTGCCTCTGCTTCAGCTCAAGCTTGTCCCCAGGTCACTTGCCTCTGCTCACCAGCTCCCAACTTGCGGCCGGGGCTCAGCACCTCCTCTTGCCTGTGCCTCCCATCATGGGCCCAGGGATGCAAAATCCACGCTCCACCAAGGATCCAGAAGCTGCCCGCAGTTGACTTCCTAGATGGAGTCCTTCAGCATCACAGCTGGCAAGAGCCATGGGGTCCTCAGGCGCATCCCTCCCACCAGGCAGAGATGTTTTGAGAGCAAAGAGCTCAAGGACTTCCTGATCACAGGCAGGAATCCAGGGGTCTGATGGGGAGGACGTCCAACAGGGACCTATACATCTAGGAGGAATTTCCAGCAAATTAGGGTGATCTGTTGACTCTTCAGGGGCCCTGTTGCTGGCAACCCTCTTTCTTGGTGGCCTAAGTAAGAGCCTCTGCCTTCATTATCCTAGTCAGCCTCTGAGGAAATAAAATATTGCACTTCTTTGACATGCTTCTTGTGCTATTTTGCTTTTACAATCATTCCCTTTTAAATGCATTTAGTTTTAAGCTCCTCAAATCCTGTTTAAGTACATGAGGATAAGCCTTCCATGAATACAGCAATAAATAGAGAAATAGGGAGGCTTGGGAGGCTCCTTCTCTTCCATGCTCTTTCCTTTCCCTGAAGCTGGTACCAAATGCCTCTCTTGACTCCCAACACCTCCGGCTCAGTCCTCTGAGCAGGAAGGGGACCAAAGTTCCCCCAGGACCTATAGCTCAGTGTCTGGGCAGAGGCTCATCTGGCTGCTCAATGCAGGCCAGTCTGAGGTCATGGACCAGCTGCAGGGCCACCCCTGGACCAGAGGCCTCATTTCTTGAAGCTGCATTAGGTGACTGCTTTTAGATTCTCTAAGAACAGTGGTGGTGAACCTATGGCATGTGTCTGCAGCTGGCTGCTTGTTATCGTTGAGAACTCCAAAAGCTGTTCACTGTCACTGCTTCCATAGCAAGGCCTGAGATGGGAGGTGGGGTGCCTAAAGTGTGTGAGGTGAATGTTCTTGGCAGAAGGGGCTGGGGAGTCAGGCAAGGCAGGGCAAGGCTGGGGGTGAGGTCTGCGCACGAATCCAGCTTCAGGCCAACTGCAGAAGGCTCTGGTTCACATCATCAGGCTGTCTCAGGGAAGGGGGGTCTTGTGTGATCACACTGCCAGCTAAGCTGGTGCTGGTGGAGAGGGCAGGGATAGAAAGTAGAACTTCACAGGGGAGAAGATTCCTGAGGAGGAGGCACTGAGAGCCCCGACCAGCCTACACTCACAGCACCAGGGGCATGTGCACACAGTCCTGTGAAGGGATCTGGGTGGAGGACCTCCCAAGGCCACAACAGTGGCCTGGCAACTCCTGAATGGGCCTCAGACTCCTTTCCCCCAGGTTTACCCACTATGGCCCAGACCATATGGGCTGCACATTCCATATCCTTCTTATTGCATTTTGAGAACAAGCTCCCAGGGCAGAGCTTCTGAGTGTTTCTTTCCCGGGAGGGGCAGGGCATAGAGAGCTGAGCAGCTGATCCAAGGTTGCACAGCTTGTAGGAGGTAGAACCAGCATTCAGATCTGATATCCACCCTGGCCTTGTGTTCTGGCTCCCGTGCTTGATGGTCTTCTAGGCTTCCCTTTAGGTACCCTCACTATTTCACAGCAGGCTTTCACAATGGGGAACAAATGTCCCAGTGGATCGCCAGATCCCCCAGAGAAATACATGTGCAGGAGAAATGAAGGCTGTTGCAGTAAGCCACCAAGTTGTGGGTTGACTGTTGTCTCAGCAAAGCCTATGCTATCCCGACTGATGCAAATGCTGTTTCTAGGTCACCTACGACGATAGGCAGGTACGATCAGCCCAGCATGTCTGTGGGTTCCATCTATGGGTTTAACCACAGGCTGAAAATATTTAGAAGCAGGGACTGGGTGCTGATGAGGAGAGAGAGAGGTGTATACCAGGAAGAGGGAGAAGCGAAGGCATTGGGTTTGGGGGGCTGTGGGCTTGCCCCCCTCACTCAGGCAATTCCCCTGCTGCTTCCTCCTTCCCAAGGAGATCCTGGCACAGCTCCCTGCTCAGGAGGAGGGCATCTCTTCCTGCTCCAGGGTTCCAGGGGGGGCCATGCATCAGGCTGGGAAGCAGACTGGTGAGCCGGTTCAGAGATGGTGCTTGGGCTGCTTGCCCAGAAAGCCCTGAGCAGCAGTTTAGTTTTGCAGCCCAAAGGGCTACATCCAGAGCTGGACAAAAGACAGCATAGAGACTAGAAAAAAGCAAAAGGACCAGAGATCAAATCCAACACTTATCACTTTTCCAGCAACAGCTTTGAGTAAGTCTTGATTGCAGTATGTTTATTTGATAAATACAAAACAATTGCATTTCCTCGAAGGAGGAACCGAGTGGCACACAGCAGGATCCTCTTCCACCCTTCCTTAGGCCACAGGTCCTCTGCACAGGGGAACCCTCCTTGGTGCCTTCTCTGGATGCAGGGAGTGAGTAGTGCCTGAGAGGGATACTGAGGCTGGCTGCGGGGGGCCCTGTCTTCATCGGGAAAAGAAAGATCCACTTGAACATAAAGCTCCTCCAACTTCTCCCCGCGTCACATCCCCGGAGGGAGTTCGCAGGCCGAGTAATGTATGGCTCCATTTTTAGATGTTGCCGAATTCCATTTGCCGGAGATCTGTGTTTTATTGCCGTATCAGTGTTTCTAAATTGCACTATATTTTCTTAGCTTGATGGGAATTTACAGCACCCGGATTGGAGCAAAATTGGGCTCTCCCTGAGGCTCGGAAATCACCAGGGTCGATTTCTCTGGCTGCCGCCCCCCACTAGGAGTGTTTCTGCTAATTATTCATGTTAAGAAGGAATCTGGGTCTGAGAAGGGAGGCCTGGGAAGCCCACCTGGGGAGCTATCCATCAGAGCGTGAGTCTGTGCATGCTCTTTCTGGGGACCAGGACCACCAGAAGAGGGCAGGAGGGCCGAGTGGGCTGCTCACCCCACAGAGGTGGGACGGACAGCTCAGCAGCCAGAGCAGGCCTGGCACATTCCAGGGATCCATAGCCAGTAGGTTGCCAACCTCAGTAACTGGAGCAGTGATGTTGCTTATTAGAATGTCGTTCCTTTAGTGCCTCCCAGCATTCCCATGTCTTGATTCTCCTATAAGGGGAGGCCAGGGAGTATTGATCCTATTTTACAGATGAGGAAATTGAAGGCCTCAGGGATTAAGTCACATGGTAGAGGGTGGGACTCCTGCAAATGGGGCTGTGTGACTCCAGGCTGGGGCTCATTCTGCTTGACACACTGTGGTCGCTCCTCCCCTCCATCTCTATGCGGGGACTTGGAAGGGCTGCTGTTATTTAGACAGCCCCTTTTTAGGCAAGTGCTAAAGATTCCCGATGTCAGTCCTTTCCCTATGAAACATACCCCCAGGATGTTGTCCTTTTTGCAAGGTCACAAGGCAACTCTTAAGTGGCAAAGAAAGCTGGGATTCAGCCCCAGAATTATGGGGTTCCAAAGCCTGTTCTTAGCCACTGTGCGTGGCTGCTTCTGGTGATGCTGGCTTATGCCAGCTCTGCTGATGTAGGCGCAAGCTGCCTAA
>NDGM011193310.1:0-13052 GCA_002564305.1 Octomys mimax | reverse complement strand
GGTGGGTGGGAATCTTGGTGTGTCCTTGGGCTCTGGTGCTGCCAGATGGCTGATAGCCAGTGGGGTTCACCTTTGCACCTGGCAGACGGGGTGCTTGCGCTGCACCTGCACTGGAAAGCCACTGGCTCTTCTGGCTCCAGACTCCCAGGATGCTATAGTACCCCGTAGGGCTTGGAGCAAGGGAGGAGGGACTTCCAGGACCCAGCTGAGGACCGCAGAGAACTCTGGCCCGTCCCTCTGGCAGGTCCAAGCAGTTTATCTCACTTGGCAGAGATCCTCTGTTTAAAAGCACGTCCGACGCTTTGTGCAATAAAGTTAATGGACTTCTTCATCTCAGAGCAGCTGAATTCTCTTGGAGCAGATGCTGAGGGTTATGGATGTTCTAATTAGGAAGCTGCCTTTGGCATGGAGGAAGGGAGGGGATGCTTGAGATGCATTCTGTACACCCTGCAAAGACCCCCTGCCAAACTGCTCTCCCCGAGCCTGCCAGGGCAGACACTGTGGCAGAGGGAGAAGGAGACGTTTCCTTCCTCTCCTATTCTCTGCTCCTTTTCCAGCACCGGTGGTCCTCCTGGTGTAGATGGAAGTGACCAAGAGAGCCAGGGAGGAGGGTCACAACTTCTCAAGCCTGGACTACCACCAATAGGGTCTAGTGTTATGATCAAATAAAACTTACAACTAAGTTAATCTGACACATTTATTGATGTGCATAATTGTTATTGGACTGCACTGTAATTAGGCATAAATGGTAGGTCGTTCCCATGAGTGACTGTAATTAGTAATTCTCATTTTTGGCCCAATCAAGTTTGGGTGGTACCCCTCCCCCACCCCCCACATGCAAAGAAGCTCCCAGTGTCTGGAAAAAGCACTGACATTGACTGTTTTCTGATTCACTCCTTCATTTATTCATTTTCTCATTTAACAAATCTATGAAACAGAGGTCTCAAGCTGGAGGCCATATCCTGCTGCTGCCCTGGTGATTGTAGGTGAATAATTCTCCTTCTTGTAGGCTTATTTTCATAACTGCAATATGGGGATGGCATCTCCTCGATCACAGGATTATGGTGAGAATTTTGGCAGATGAGATTCTTGGGGGCCACGTACCGTGGCGGTTGTCACTCCGCTAGCTGCCCTTATTTTATAATTAATGACAGTCCTGGGAAAGAGTAAGCTGAGCACTGGGAGCTCTGAGGCCTTTGGTCCTGAGATAGGAGAGTGGCTCAGAGTTCAAGAGTTTCTCCCTGGGAGCCTGCAGGAGCTGGAGGTCTGGGTCACAGGAAGGCTCAAAGTCATTGGCATCAGACTGGCCTCATCCTTAACCCACAGATGGGTGCGATTGGGAAAATTCAGATTTTCCACTTTTTTAATTTTACCACTGGCCACACCCTGGGAAATAAGGAGCTAGGTCTGACCTCCTGGTAGTGGAAAGGGAAGGCTCTGTCAGGGCACAGTGCTTGGGAGGCTCTTATGAAATGCTTGTCCCAGAAGATGTGTTAGCAGATTTTTTTTTCTTAGTAAACTGAGGCAGAGTGGAGGGGAAGGAGGGTGCTAAGTGTGTCCCCAAAAGTTCACATGTTGGGAGCTTGGTTTTTAGTGATGATATGGGGAGCTGGAAACGGGGAGGTGGGTTCTAGAGGGACCCCCATTGGATTCACTGGAAGCATGCTTTTGGAAGGGGTTACAATAATTCTTGTGACGGGCCTGAGGCCAGCCTCTCTCAATTCTCTTTGCTTCCTGATTTAAGATGTGATCACTTGCTCTGTGATCATTGCCTCTCATGCACTAGGTTGTGTTATAGCTCAGGGCCCTCACCAGAACTGAGCCAGTGCAGGAATGATGCCCCTGACCCCAATCATTTATGAACTAAGTGAACCTCTTTTCCTTTATACAGTGAGCCCTGTTTAGGTATTTTGTCATGGTAAAGAGAAGCTTACTAATGGAGAAAGGGAGCTGATCTTCACAGCAAACCAAAAGTAAAGGCTTTGGATCAGAAGTAACGGACAGAACCCTATAGCCACTTGGAGAAACACTCCTCTGTGTCCTGGAGCTGCTGAGTTGGCTTGGGTTGGGGTGGTGTGTTCTTTGCCAATACACTTTATGTTGGGAGAAAATGGCATGGGAGACAGCCTGGAACAGGCTGGGATTGGGGTCTATCAGAGGAGCCAGAACTGCAGAAAGGAGCATGCGGATGCACTAGGCAGGGATCCCGGGACCCCAAGTTTCTTCATTTGAGGTAGGGATCACAGCTGGTGCTGTCAGTGTCCTACACAAGTCCTCTGCCTTCACCATGTCTGTGCAAAGCACCCTGCCTGCTTCCTGAGCGCTGCCATGTGTGCTGTTCTCCCTGAGGCCTTGTCCCGGTCTGGAGCCTGTCTTGCTGCCTGTGGCATACCAGAAGTGTCTGGGCTGAGCCCTCCAAACAGGTGGCCAGGACTCAGTGTGCAGCTAGTCAGCACCCGCCCCTCTGGGGGGATCGCACTTTGCATGGGCTACACTGGTTCCAAGTTCCCTATGGACCGAGGCCCAGTCACCCAGGCAGCAGATGGCCTGGCGCAGGAGCTCTCACTGGCTGATTTCCCATTGGTACCTCTCATCCTCACCCTCATACTCTTACCTTGTACTCAAGGCCTTCAAGCAGGGGTCTGTTCCGGGGAGAGGGCACCCAAGTAAGAGGGTAACACCGGACCTCTCTTCTAGCATTATGGGACCCATTGTGGATTAAACACCAAATACATTTCATTTCCCTTATATCCTGCTGGGTAGTAGCAACTCAGTCCCCAAGAAGTTCCAGCTACTGGGGAATTGGGGACAGAGGCCTGAGCCTTCAGAGATAAAAGGGCAGGGCACCATGTGGCTGAGGTGGGACTGTGCAGCTTGTGTGGAGAGCAGCTGATGGTTCCAGGGTGGGGCTGATGCTCCGGAAGCCATCTCCATGGGGCCTCCTCATCTTGGATTCTGTTTGGAGGCCGAGGCAGGCAATAAATCCCCTCTGTGGAGCTGGTCCCAGCATGGGCCACCCCGCAGAAAGGCTTCATCAGCGGCCTCATTTGCATAAGATAATGAAACTGCAGTAAAAATAGTAAAAGAAAAAATGGCCTGGCAACTTTGTTTCCATAATGACAGATGCTTCTTAAACAGCCAGCTTCTGTTTCCTAAGGAAGTGTCATGGCAGCCCCAGGGGAGGAGGAACCCCAGCCCAGCCTGGTTCTTCCAATGGCAGTATGCAGCCTGAGTACACAGCCCTGACCTCTTCCTGCTCCCAGGCTTGCTATAGGCCAGCGATGGGGGGACAGAAAGGAGGGTGGGCGGGGTGCCTGATTGAGGAGCAGAAAAAGGTCCTGCACACAGCAAGCCCACACGATGCCTCTCGTTCACAGGTGCTCACCCGGGCTCATGGCTTTTGCTCTCACGTGTGCTCCTGCTAAGGCAGAGAACTAAGGCTTATACATTGTCAAGGTCACCTCCCTAAATCAAGGTGGTGGAGGGGCCTTGAAACATGTCTTCTGGTCCTGGAAGCCACCCTAAATTGCTGTAGAGAAGGAAGATCCTTGACGTAGAAGGTGGTGGGGACAGGTAGGGGTGGGGCCCAACTCAGTGGGTCTTAGACCTCAGTACTCTGAGGGAGCTGGGATGACCAAGCTCAAGAGGAAGGACACTCCTCTGGGGTGGGACTCCCCAAACTGAGAGGCCACAAAAGACCCCAACCAGAATCCGCCTCAGACCTGTCTTGTCCCACCAACTCCAAGTCGCCAGGGTTTTTCAGACTGCCTTGGTTGCAGAAATAGCAATAATAATGATGAGTAAAGAATTGGCCAAGGAAGCTTCTCCCAGGTTGAAGGGAAAACTGCAGGCTAGTTGTGCTTGGCCAGGGTAGGGGTGTTCCTCATCACCTTCCCTGAGGTATTCTGTTCTGGGTAGAAATGACACAGAGCCTATCTTCCTGCTTCTTTTGGGGCTGTTTCTGTCATTGGAACTTAAGCGAGTTCAGGCATACCCCTCCACTCTCTGGTGCCACCTTCCTGGGCAGTGAAAAGCGATTATGACAGGGGTGGTTCCAGACTTCTGGAACCCTGGATTACGACTCCAGGGTGAGTGTTTCCCTCACAGATCTCAGGCAAGCTTAGAGGCTGGCCTTGCTTTACCCTTCTCTCCACTGGTGTCATAAACTCTTGCATTCAATCTTCCCTGCTGTAAATATCCCAGCTTAAAAAAAATTCCCAGCTTGAACTCTGACAGGTGCCTCTCGTGTCTCCAGAGAGTATCCCGCTCAGAGCTCTTTTGTTTTTCAGTGTAATAAATCTCAGGTAAGATCTCTGGTGGGCCCAGCTGGGCTGTGATGTGATGTCCATTGGACCTCACCCAAGAGACAGAGGTACTGAAGAACAAGGCCACTGCTAAGAGAGTTTGAAGATGGAGATGAGTTGGGCAGGAATGTGCTCAAGTGGGTAGGACAGAGGCCAGGCAGTTTCAAGGACAGACACTACAGTCTTTCTGCCTGAACTGGAATTAGCCAACACTGTCAGCAGCCCCTGACGCCGCTGTCCCTGGGGAAGACATCAAATAGTGTCAGGGTCTAAGGAGAGAAGAGAAACAGGAGGCACACCTCAAGGGGTTCTTGTTTTCTAGAAACATCTCTTTATTTAAAATTTAAAACCATATTACTTCATACAGCAAACTGTGCACTTTGATATATCACAGTGTCTTAAAAAGGAAAATAATCGGATTTGTTTGGAAATTTATTTACATCAGCCTAGAATGATTGGCAAGTAACACAGTTACTATGAAACCCAAATTGTTACAAAATGTTTACAAAAAACTATATTCATAGAAATTCTGCATGTCCACAAAGGGCATCCCCTGAATGGCCCGGAGACCAGTGTGTGGGAACCAAGAAGAATGGGAGTAGGAGGTGTCCAGGCACTCTGGGCTGGGTTGTGGGACTGGCCAGGGCTCTGGGTGGCCCATGGTGCTGTCTGGGGCTCATCCCAGGGCTGGAAACTGAGGTCCCCATCCCAGAGGCCCAGCCCAAAAGTCTTCCCAGGCAGAGGGGGCCTGGGGTTTCGGAACACAGTGGCATGAGGGCCCCCAGAACCTCTGGTCTCTGAGCAGCCAGAAGAGGACCTTACACAGAGGCTGGATTAAAATGCACTTGGCCAGACCCCAGAGGCTGACCGCTTAAGTGCTTGGGGTTGAAGCAGAGGGTAGGCTGTGACTAGCGCAGAAGTGAAGCCCAGTCCAGATCTCTCCCTGCATGCTCCAGGATGCTTGGACCCATGAAGGGGGTGGAAGGACTGGGATTGCAGGGAACAGACAGGTCCACATGAGGCAGGACAGAGGTGTGCGGCCTGCTGGGGCAGATGTGAGGCGGGGAGGGCAGCCAGATGGCACCAGGCTGTGCTTGGGCAGGCGCTGCCTTCTTGTCTCTCATCTCTCTTTCCTTGGTTGTTCCCTGGCAGCTGGTCCCAGGTCAAAAGGAGTTGGGGAGGGTATCTGAGCTGGAGCAAACACTTGGCTAGCCTCTTACTGAGTCTATGGCTGCTTCCTGATACTAGGGCGCCTCAGAGCTTTGATCTGTGAAACTGAGACAAGCTAGGGGGCTCTGAGGCCTTTTGTCCTTGAAAGCAGGGGCAATGAAAGCAAGACTGGTGACCAGGGCACCGGGTGCAGGATGGCATTCTGGTGATGCCCTCAGGTCTTTCTCTACAAAATGCATTTTTTTTTTTCTAGCTGTGAGCTGTGGGTGCTCTTGTGTGAGGTGACAATCTGAGTGTTACAGATGGAGTCTGCCATCTACCAGGAGACTAGAAGGCAGTATGAGAGTGGGCCTAGGCCATGACCTCCTCTGTCCCAGCTCTTCTGCTCCCTGTTAATTGCCCCAGACAAAAAATGTGATGGTGGTACAGGGGCCAGGCATTAGCATGACGCTGCTTCTTAGACCTGCCCAGACAGCCTGCCCAAGATGGAGTCCCAGGTGGGACAAAGTCCCATGGCCACTCCCTGCCCCCATGCCCTGTCCAGCTCTGCAGTACTGTCCTCTCCTTTAGGGTCTGGAGTGCTGCTGGATGCAGGGCCTGCCCAGTCCCCAAGAGCTATGCAACCTTTGTCCCAGACCTTGTTGTCATAGCTCCCGTCTGTCACCTAGTCCCCACTTGCACTGGCTGGGTTCTGTACACTCTGTGTGCAGACGTGCGGGGAAGGGTTGTATACACGTGGGCTGTGGGTCATATATACACTGTGCATATATATATACAGCATATATATATATTTACATTCATATATATATATATATATATATATAGTACAGAACATTAACTTTCTACCTAAAACAGTTTTGTGACTCCATGTACCACCTCAACTCTGAACATTTTAACTCCAGAACAAATGCAGCACTAAAATAAGAGCTTGATCCAGAATGATGTGGAGACAGAGGGCAGGGCCCTCCCACTGTGGCAAGTAGCTGAGCCCATTCCAGATGTGTCCCGCGCACTAGGACTTCCAGATGTGTCTGCTTAGAGACCATCCACACAGCAGGCCTATGTCTTGTATCTGCGCCTGGGGCTGGGCTGGTGTCAGATGTAAACCTGTACAGCTGTCTGTCTGTTCCAGCAGGTCCTCCCTCTCCAGATGAGTCTCCGGTTGTGGGTCACTGATGTTAGCCTGCTTGGATACTTGTGCACACATCAGAAAATGGCGCGGAGAAGGCTCCACCTCATGCTCAGTGAAGAAGCACAGGCTGCACTCCCCTACCCCAGTGTCCCTCAGAAAGGAAGGCAGAAGGGGACTTCTGATGGTTCTTAGACAATCTAGTTCTGAGTTTGACTTCTGCTTTCCCAGACTTTACGGAGGGGAGCAACATCGAGCTTGTCCAGACTTTTTATCTGTCCTAGCCTGGTGCTAGCAGGAGTCGCCTGTGCTCATCTGGCTGAGGCCGAGTCTGGACCAAGAAGAGGCAGCCCTCCCCCAACTCCGAGATTCAGAGCCCAGCTCTGGGGCCATGGGCACTTTCTCTCTTGCAGATTACATGCACAGTGGGGTCTCCTAGACACAGAGCCTTTGTTTGGGCTTTTCTTAACTGCAGAGAAGTCACCACTGGGTTAAGAGAATGACAGAAGAGAGACTCAGTGGCCAAAAGTCCCAGAACCTTGGGGAGGGGGTGGGGCCATTTCCTCCTCATTGTTCTTCAGTTTGGCCAGGGTGACAATGTGGGGGAGGGAAGCGCTCTTCAGTTCAGGCTGTCCTGGGGGACCATTCAGGGACAATCAGGTGCACCTGTCAGGCACGTTTCATCTTCTGCTCCATCCCGCTTTGTGCTTCCAAGCCTTCCTCAGTGCCTCTGTGCCACACAGCATGCACATGCACATGTGTGCCCCGTGCCAGCAAGGCTGCACCCTACTGGCAGCAGGGCAGCCTCCACTTAGGCTAAGTTCCTTCCTAGGAACACACCCTTCCCGCCCTCCACCCTCCCCTCCCATTTCCCAGACAAGGCGTGAGCTTCAGCACCCAGGGAGGGTCACAGTTCAGGGCAGGCAGGGTGCTCCCTGCTGTACTCCATACACTGGGCTGGTCTCCAGGAAGCAGGACATCAGCCTGGGGTTCAGCATGATGCACCTCCAGGTCTAAGGCTCGAATGGAAGGGGAGGTCAGATAGCACAGCTCCCACTTCTGGGCAGGAGCAGAAAGCCATACCAGGACCTTGGGGGAAGTCCCCTAATGGAACGGCACCTCTGCTTGTCTGCCATTCTTCATTCCTTGGATGAAAAAGTCTTCTGCCCCAGCAACCCCCTTTTCTTCCTCCCATCACAGTCTATATAGTGCATAGCCTCAGAAGAACATGACACGTTCATTCAGTGTCATGCACAAAAGCACATGTGTGTGTGACACGAGCATGGGTAGGGTGTGTGCTATGAAGCTGTACTACATAAAGTAAGACAGTGGTTAGTGATTGTGGTTGGCAAGAGCAAATGGTAAAGACTTTGACTAGAACCCCATTATTAAGAATGGTAAAAGAAAAAGTCCGTCCTTCAAACAGGACACTCCAACCAGAGCAAAGGAGTCCGCAGCCATGAGCCACAGAGGAGGGGAGCCCCCGGCCATCTTCCTGTGAGTATGCTTGTGCGACCTCCACAAAGAGTGACACACAAGCCCTCCCGTGACAGGAGTGCAGACCCTGATGCCCAGCCTTCCTGATTGTCTGTCTTGCTCCTGCTGTGAGCTTGGACATATGTGTGTGTCTGGACACACATGGGCATGAGCACACGCATACATTCTCCAAACTTCCATCTATAGGGCTCCTCACACACAATAGGCATTGTGTGTCCTCCCCCTGCTCTCTGGTGGACACAGGAGCCTACAAACTCACACACAAAACCCTTGATGACATGGCTTCTCCTTTAACACACATTTGGCTATGCTGCAGGGGTTTCTTGCCCTTGATTCTCTCCTGTTTAGAGCACAGGCACATGAACACATACACATGCACATGCACGCGCACGCGCGCGCGCACACACACACACACACACACACACGCATTCTCACCAGAACCCCACGACATGGCTTCTCCTGTTTTTACATAGATAGGGCTCTGTTGCTGGTCCAGATTTGTCTCCCTTGTTTAGAATTCACTCATGTACACACATTTGCATACACACACCAGGTCCCAAAGGCTCCCCTGTTATTGCATGCCCTGGACTTTGTCAAACGACCAAATATGTCCCTCACCCCTATCCCCCAAAGCTCATACCTCAAACACACATGTGCTCACAGCCTCCTGAAGCTCATGCTAGCATGGCTTTCCCTACCATTCCATGCATCAGGCTCCACTATATGTCTAGCCCTCATTCCACTCCTCCAGCATAGACACCCAATCAGAGCTGCTGTCATTTGGGGGGGCCAGTGGGCTCCATCCTGCAGCTCACAGTTTGGAGGGCCCCACCAGGTTGGTCTTCTGCTTTTCTAGAGAGGCTCCTTCCCTTCGCTGCTGAGAAGACCCTTGAGATGGAAATATAGCTCTTCCTAGCTGAGCTGGGCCCCCCTAGCAGTACTGGAAGCTAGGTGGGAGGGGTAGCTGGTGTCCCCTGGTTTTCTGTTCAGAATTCCAGCTCTCCTTCCCCTGCACAGAGCCTACTGTGGGCCCCATTATGCTCTCTTTAAGGACACTTTTTGCCTAACCCTTCAATTTCCATTCCTTTTTAAAAGAATCTTAAAGTCCCCTAGAACATTCACAGCAAGCTGAGCCCTACATGTTATCTAGTCCATACCTTTACTGGTACTCTACTAGCTGGTATTCCTGTCCTCTGTTGTCTTCCACAATGCTGCAACTGCTCCGGATAAGAGACAAAGGATCAAGATGATCTATGTCTCCATGTTGGGTCTTTGGTTAATTCTCCAGGAAGCAGCTTCCCTCTCCCCCTGGGCCCCTGTAGCTATGACATCCTATTTCTGAAAATATGATTTTTTTCTAATGAGCATCCTTAAGTCTGGCAGGTCCAGATGGCCAGGAATTATTTGGATCCCTCTGGCTTTTCCCACCTAACCCCAAAGAGTACGTGTAGTAGGGCACTGGCTCTTTCCAAGAAAGGTGACTTGATTTTCACCTCAATTGAGGCTACTCTTCTCTTTCCAGGATAACAGAGGGAGGCCAAGTTGAACTGGCCAGGAATAAGAAGTTGCCAGTGAGTAGATGGCAAAGAGCCCAGGTTCCCAAACGCCAACAGGGCTTAGTAAACAGCTTTCTAACCAGCAAAGTGAGCCCCGTTGGTCAAAGGCCTATGGGATTTTCATGGAATCCATCTGCTGAGGTTTAAACATTGACTGAGTCATTGGGCATCCTTTGTGAGAGATTTAGGGGGTCCTCTCTCTTCTGGACAGCAGTGGAGAAGTATTTGCCATGACCACTATACTGTGTGTTTTCCTGGAGACCTCAAGATGCGGAAACAGTTGAGATGTTATCCACAAGAATCCAAGATGGTGGCTTCTATCTGCATTCTTTTCTCCCTCATCCCCAAACTTCTCCTTCCCACTCTGCCTTTCTTTTTGCAGAGGGGTGGCCATACATAAGACCAAATCCACAAGAACAGGATTATGTGAACAGCCCCTGAAGGCTGGAGTCTTCCTTTTGCCCAGGTAAATGGGATTGACCATCCCTGGGCTCCCACTGATGGCCATAGCCATACTGTAACAACTGTAAGGTGCCAAGGTTTGTGTCTCCCTCCTCATGGTCAAGCCCTAGAGAGCCTGGGCCTCTTGAGGGAGAAGTAGCGGTCTAAGAACTGTCTTCCAAGTTCTGTAGCCTCTGCTGGGCCATAGCAGAAACTCCTGACTGTAGAGGAGAGTATAAGAACTGGGATGGGTGAATTTGGCCTGAGAGAGGGATGTGCTTCCTTTGGCCTTGGCTATCTTGGCTGGCAGCTTTAGAAACCCACAGAAGAGACAGGAGGAGAGCATACCCCAAGAAGGGGCTTGCGGGCCTGCTGGTGTCCTGGTGGATGAGGGCGGAGGGCTCCTGGCCCAGCATGCAGGCAGCTGCTCTGGTTCCCAAGCCCAACTTGAGAATTGGGCTGTTTTTCCCAGTCTCCTTTGCCTCCCTCTGCCTTGCCCCAGGCCTGTGGTCCCCACCCAAACTGTGCCTAGGGGAACACAGGGGCTAAAGATGTACTGCAGGTCATGCTGTCCTTGCCTGGAAGCCGGCGGTCATTGAATGTGTGCATGTTGATGACAGCGTCGGTCTTGACCATCATGGGAGCCTGTGGTTTGTGCTTGACCCGACGCTGGCAGGTGAGGGAGAAACGGATCTCGTCGGCCACGGTGCTGCAGAAGGAGCGCTGGGGAAAGAACAGGAGTTGATGAGCAAGGCCTGGGCTGAAGCTCCAGACAGCTCCGCCCCTTCCTCCCAGAGACTGTGCTAAGGTGACCCCATCTTCCTCACACCTTGGCTCCCCAGCCTTCTGCCCCCTGCATGATGATTCCTTTGCATAGCCAAGAGACTATGAAGCCCAACCTTCTTATTTGGAGACCGAGGTAGGTGTAACAGGTACCATTTCACAGATGAGCACACTGAGGCTCTGATGAGGATGCGCATTAAAATCTGACTTTTTCCTCCTTAAACCCTAATGGCAGGAAATAGCCAGCTTCGCTCCCATGAGCCCAGTTCCAGCATTAGGGGAGGACAAATGTGGGTGACCCTTCTTCTGACAGGGCTTCTGATCAAAGGAAGAATCACTGCCCTCCCACTCAGGATGGTGCAGCAGTATTTGCCAAGGTGGCCAATGGGTAGCCAAGTCCTTGAGGGCTTTTGGGTGGCAGCTCCTTCCTCCGGACAGTCAAAGAGGGACAGTAAAAGAGCAATACTGCCACATGCATTGGATGATGGTGGCTTCTATGAGACCAACCACTAGTGGTTGTCCTGAGGCTTGTATGTAAGGTAGTGGAGGTAGCTCATGCCTCAGTATACCCAGTGAAGTCAGGGTATTAGCGCCATGGCCAGCTGTATACAGATTGTGGGTGCAGGGGAATGGAGACTTGGGATAAGGTCTGGCTCTGTCTCTTCTGAGCTGTGACCTCTGTAGATCTCCCCTTCCTTAACTACTAACTGCAGGACATCACCTGCCTTTCTGCATTCTGCAAATAGTTACTGAGACTGTACTATGTGCCAGGCACTGATCTAGGCATTCGACACCTAGCCCCAGAGAACACAGAAAGTCCCATCTGTCAGAGAGTTTCTGGTTGATTGAGTAAATAATACTGATAGTGATGATGGTAAGAGAGCAGAGTGGAAACACAGGACAGAGGTGGCGGGAATGGGGACAGGTAGGCCAGGCTGCATGAGGAGGTGATGATCAGATGGTGCCAAGAATGTGGTACTGCGAGGGAGCAGCATTCTATGCTGGCACAGTGGCAGGACGCATGCATGTCTGGAGGCAGAAATGTGGGTGATGTCCTGGGACAGGAAGAGGGGCCAGGGTGTCCAGCACAGTAAGGGCAGGGAGGGCTAAGAGTGGCTCTGGGTCCCCTCAAGTTTGTGATGGAGTTTGGAGCTTTGTTCAATGTTAACAGGAATTCCTAAATAGTGTGGCTGTTCTTTTCTGATATAGCCTATATTTTTAAAACCATTCTATGTTGTTGCAATTTCTCTATTTTTTTCCTGTTATAGTTGGTGCTTCAACAAACATCTGTAGGTGAAACTACACATATCGTGGATCACTTCGGGAGGGTGCATTTCTTAAAACAGAAATCGGTCAAAATGTGTGGCCAGTTTTAGAGACTGAACCTCTCCCTGGGCACGGGCGGCTGAGGCAGAAGGATTGCTGTGAGTTCCAGGTCAGTCTGGGCTACATAGTGAGTTCAAGGTCAGCCTGAACTACACAGCGAGACCCTATCTCAAAGAATAAATCCGGCTGTTCCCCTATTGGATATTTTTCCAGAAGAAGTGAAAATGTCATGCTACAGCAATATATGCGCACCCATGTTTATAGCAACACCATTTGTCAGAGCTAAATCTTGGAAACAACCCAAATGCCTATCAACTGAGGAATGTTTAAAAAAGATGTGGCATTTTTATATAATGGAGTATTATTCAGCTGTAAAAAAGATACTCAGACAGGATATCATGTCTGCATCTTGTACTATGAATAACTGCTATGAAGACAACAATTTGCGCTGTATTAATTATTGTAACTGTCCTACTAACCTGTTTTTAAACTGTCTCATTGCTATTTGTTTCTCAATGACATTAATTTAAAAAGATAAACTTAATGCTATTATAGGTAAATGGATGTAACTAGAGACCATCCTCCTGAGTGAAATAGATCAGGCTTGCGTGTGTAAACATCATGTTGCTTAGCTAGTGTAAGAACCTGAAAGCGTAAATAAAATCTGAAAGGTACATAAGATACTATGAAAAGGAAAGAAACTGTTCAAAGGGAAGGAACAACTGTGATGAGAGAAAGGAGAAATGAAAGAAAGAAGTAAGGGGAAAAAGAAATATATATGTAGGGGGTGGGGAGATGGCTCAGTAGGATAAGCGCTTGACTGGCAAACACAAGGATCTGAGTTCA
>NDGM011193307.1:0-24651 GCA_002564305.1 Octomys mimax | reverse complement strand
GGCTGAGCTGGCCACACACACACACACACACACACACACAGAAATAAATAAAATTTAAAAAAAAATTTAATTATCAAAAAGCAGAGTCTATGCCAGGAATGTAAGATTAGTTTATATATTGAAGCTAAATAACATAATTTCTTAAACAAACAAGAACATCGAAAGCCATACTGTCAAAAGCAGAAAAAATTGTAAAATTCAATGCTTATTAATGATAAAAAGTAGCTAACTTTTAGTAAAATAAGTATAAAAGTGACAATAGTTATCAGATTTCATAATCTTAATCTATTCATGAGAAAACATCAGACCTACAGTACACTGTTTATTTGTTTTTGATAAGGGCACAAATGAAAGGCAGCATATATATAACTAATAAACCAAGTTATTCAATTAAACAAAGTACCACAGAGCTCCAAAACTATCAAGGTCATGAAAGACAAGAAAGTCTGAGAAACGTATGGATCAGAGGGAGCTGTGGAGATGTGATGGCTGTAGATAATGAGAAATCCTTGATTACAAATTATAAGAAAAGAAGAGCTAGTCAATATATAAGTGAATAAAAAATTTAAAAACCTTTATATTTTAATAAAAAATTAAAATTTAAATCACAACAATCTTTAGTTTGCTTGCTGGTGTGATAGCAATACTAGTTTCTTTTGCTGTATCATGCATAGATAAAAAGCAGGAATATTTTACAGAATTTTTGTAAAACATTCAAATCCACGTTTTTGAAAAGAAAACCTCAATTTATAACTTAAACCATACACAAACATGAATATCTCAACCAAGCGACAGGCTATTTAAATACAAAACTTAAGAATTTAAGGAAAGAACACTGAAAATTCTGTGTGTCTTTAAATTGGAGAGATTTATTAATGCTGCATGAAAATAGCGGTCCATAAAAAGGAATAAACTAGCTTCATAAAAACTAAGAGTTAGGGGCCGGGGAGATGGTTCAGTAGAATTAGCGCTTGCCTGTCAAGCCCAAGAGCCTGAGTTCAATCCCCAGTTCCGCCAAAAAACAAAACAAAACAAAACAAAAAAACTAAGAGTTATATCTATGAAAAGCACTTCTAAAAGTATGAAAAGACACAAGCACACACATTTTCATTTTACATATCATTGAAAGGTCTTTAACCTCTTCAGTACAAGGTACTCAGTCAAAAAACAGGCAGAATACTTGAAGATACTACACAGATCGCAAATAAGCACATGAAAGGTGTTTTCCATTAGCAGATTTTAGAAAAATACAAATTAAAACAACAATGATATACCAGTAATACAAATTGAAATGTCTAAAATTAAAAACATTTAACCACATTAAGTGTTGGTAAAAATGTGTGAAAAGAGGAATTTTTGCACAGTCCTGACAGGAGTTGTAAAATATTACAGTTTCCTTGAAAACAATTTGACAATTTCTTTAAATGATAAACAAACTCATTATATGTCTCAGTCATTTGTGCTCTAGAATTTTACCCAAGAGATGTGACAACTTATATCTACATGAAGTGCTATATACAAATTTTCATAGTAACTTTAAGTGAAATAGTAAGGATAAAAAATTAAAGTCAATCTATATGCCCATCAACAGCTGAAAGTTTAAACAAATTAACTTACATTCCTAAGCTGGAGCACTATTGAACAAAACAGAAAACTATTGCCAAATGGAGAGAAAAGATGGTACTTAAACTAATTATGTTGATAAATGAAAGTAGACCTCCAGAATGCATAATTTACGACTCTACTTATGTAGAGTTCTAGAAGATGCTGGATGATTATGGTCATGAAAAGTAAGTGAGTTGTTGCCTATGACTTTGCGCTGGCTTATAGGGGGAGGAGAAGGGGAAAGAATTAAAAAAGAAACTTTGTGTTTATAAATGACATATTTGTTATAACAGTCATGACAAACTCTTAGGTGTACATCTACACCAAGATCTATCAAATTGTATATTTTGAATGTTTCTAAAAGTACATGACTGGTAAACATTTTAAAAAATCTGTAAAAATGACACAGTACTGGCATAAGACAGGAAAATGTTAGATTGTCTGAGTGGAATTTAGTAACTTTTATCATATTATAACTACAATCAACCATCTTGTACAAATGTGCATAAGCTATATCATTAAAACTGTAATTACTTGGACAGAAAAATTTAGGATGCTTAAGTTTAATTCTAAGTCACATTCACAGAAGTTGGAAAAGAAAGAATTAGGTAAATTTCCCAAAAGAGATCAGACAAATTTATTTTCTTTATGACTTCACCATTAGCTCTGTCTTTAGAGAAGACAAATTGGTCTAGGAAAATTAGTACCAAAGTTTCCGGATTCTCAGGGCTGACTGTGCTTTCAAGTTTTCAGAATATCGTACTTGGGTCTGCTGGCGGGGACCATTATCTCCAGCTATATAAAAGTCATCAAGTAACTGTTTGTGCAGATTTGACAGTGAACAGAGAAAATGTTGAGCAGTGCACACAATTATCCTTGTCCTCCACAATTTACTGTCTCTGAGAACATGTGCACAGTCAAGATTGAATGGTCTTGTCAAAACAGCACTCAGTGCTGAATAAGGGACAATGACTTCGTTTTCCTGGCTCCATGAGGTCAGCCACACTGACATCAGTTTTAAGACAGATCTCCTGGCTTTTGACAAAATTATGGTTTTATATGCATTTTGTTAAGTAGCCCACTTTTAACATTTTAGTTCCTTGTTCAGGCTTTTAGCTAAATGTGCAAATAGCTTTCTCAAGGAGCTGTCCCCAAACTTCCTTTCCACATAACCTTTGGTAACCAACACTCTACCCTGCTTCTACAAGCATTTTATATTTCATGTATGAATTATATGTCTTTCTGAGCTTGGTTTATTTCATTTAACATTTTCCAGCCTTGCCCATATTATAACAAATGACAGATTCTCCTTTTGTAAGGATTATGACACTCCATTGTGTGTACACTATATTTTCTTCATCTGTTCACCTGCTGATGGACATTTTGGTGAACTCCATATCTTAGCTATTATTAGTAATGTTGCCATGAGCACAGGACAGCAAATGATCGCTTTGCTCTAGTGGCTTGATTTCTTTTGGATATATAAGCATAGTAAGATTGTTAGATCATGTGTTATTTTCAGTGAATATTGATATCAGGTAATCTTGAAGTAAAGCCAAGGATTTATAGAAGGAATATAGGTCATGGATGGAGCATATAGAGGGCGGGATAATGTTTATACCATTAGTACCTAGCACATTTTCTGCCAAACAATGAATAGTTCATGAATGAGTGAATGAGTAAAAGGTATTCATTCTTTAAAAATGTTTGCTTATCCTGGGATACAGAGATAAAGGTACATCTGGAAGATGCAGATATTTTACTATTGGTATTAGATGCCTATGGCTATCTTAAAACATCAACATAGAATTTAGTATCTTAAAACAGTACCTTGGGGCCGGGGAGAAGGCTCAGTGGGATAAGCACTTCCCTGGCAAGAGCAAGGGCCTGAGTTCCGCCAAAAAAAAAAAAAAAAAAAAAACCCAAAAAAAAAACCAGTTCCTTGTTTTTCCTCTTATGATTCTTGTGTGTCAGGAACTTCAAAGTGCCATAGATGAGCTATGTGGCTCAGAGCTTCTCACTAGTTGCTGCAGTTGATGTAAGCCAGAGCTAGCATCATTTGAAGGTTATAATGACACAAGAAAATTTATTTCCAAAACAGCACAAGTAGACAGAAGTGGTTATGGTAGTAGGAAGGAGGCTTCAGTTTCTCACTGTGTGGGCCTCTCCATGCAGCTGCACTAGTTCTTCATGATGTGACATCAAGATTCCTTAAAGATCAGTGCTTCTAAAGAATTACTTAAATTTATGGGCTAGTTTCACAAGTTCAGCTCCATTATTCCTGGAATATTTTATTTGATATGAGGCCAGACCTACTCAGGGCTGTAGAGAACTAGGCAAAGCAGAAGAAAAGTCACTAGAGACCATCGTATGGTCTGGCTGGGATATCATGCTTGGGCATGATGTTTTGCTAGATATTGTAGCAATCATACATGCATTCTTATTCCTTGAACTTTGTCGGATCTCCATGATCCTCTCCTTGAATTTGTGCCCTTGACTTATCTGTCTATATTAACTGAAGACTCTTTTGGTAGGCAGCCAAGAAAAAGAAAACAAATAGTTTCATCTGAAGGACAATAAATCAATGTGGTTGATATTGGTGCTCTCCTCAAAACTCCTCTGACCCTAATTCCTTATAACATTTTTATCGGTTCCTTTCTTGCCTCTGCTTGATTTTTCTTTTCATTGTCAGTGCCCACAACTGTTTTTGAAGGACAACCTTTATACTGTTAGTGCAGTTTTACCTTCATGAACAGAAAGCTGTAAGTACTTGAATTTTTTGCATTGAGTTTCTAGCTAATAGCTAACTGATGTAGGGGTATGCAATACCAACTCACTTTATTGGCTTAAATATAAATTATATGTAGATTTACTTTTAGGATATGATAAATCCTTGCCCTAATGTCAGATTTTTCCTTAGCTTCCTTTTCTTCCCCTACCTGATTTCTAAACTCCCAAATACTTGGTCTAGGAAACCTTTCGCATATGAGTCCTTGTCTTAATGTTCTATTCTGAGAACTCTGACTGTTATGGTTAGATACACCTCAAGATCCTGATGGACGCAAAGCTGGGGCTTTGTGAAGAGTATTGTACTATTGGGTGCCATAGCTATATATGATGTTTGGAGGCTGGGCTGCATCAGAAGAGGCAGGTCATTGGAGGTATGACCTTTAGGAAATATGTCTGTCTCCTTCTTTGCTTCTCTCTCTAATTTCCTTTCACTATATTAGGAGTAGCTTCTCCACTGCCTAGGCTTTTCTGCCATGCCATCTCACCTTTGTGCTACAAAAATGAATTAAAATAAACCTCTCCTCCCTTAAGTTGTGAGTGTTGGGTATCATTTTGAAGAAACAAAAAAGTGACTAACCTGAATTAAAGTAGGTGCTGACTGTCACAAGGAATGTAAAACCTGAACAAAGGGACTGAAGCATTAAAAGAGGTTTTTGTCTCAGAGGATGAGGTTTTCTTGCAATAGAGAAAGCTTCGATGGTCAGTGATGGCACGAGGAGGATGGTTCCTTTGTGTTCCTCTGTCTACTCTTACATCTTATTTTTGAGCTTACTTCTTTCATGGAAGAAAAATGACTGCAGTGATTTGAGCTTTCACAACTGTACAAAATTATTTCTAAAATAAGAAGCTATCTTTTATGATCATTTTCTTACAAAAAAGAGAAACTTTTCTCCCATTTTTTCCTCAAAAAATAACTCCTTATATCTTTTTGGCTTGAACTGAGTTTTACTGAAAATGCTTAATCAATCTCTGTGGCCTAAGAAATGACCTGATGTGTGTTTCCAGAAGAAAGTAAGGTTAACTAATTGTGTTCGTCCACCAATGTCCACTTCTTGCTGACACTGGGGTCATATTTTCTACATGACAGATATCACAAGGTCAATCTGGATCCCATTAGAAAGTAGAAATTGTGTTTCCAGGAGAGAGCTAGCAGCATAAGCTCCTCCCTGGCAAGCTTGAGGTCCTAAGTTCGATCAGTAGTACAAAAAAAAAAAGTAGAAATTGATGGGCAAATGTCATCCAGGGAACAACGACCCTCTACTCTACCTTGGAATCTTAGCAATTGTCTAAATGCAATGTGTTTGGAATGAAATGAAATATTTACATGAGCTCACAGGCCTTTCTTACAAACGTCTATTGCATTAATGTGATTAGGTCTAATTATTTTTCCTTTGTGTCTTCTTTCCAAAATTTAAATTTTTCAGAGAGTAATTTTCTTGTTGCCACTACTGGCATCAGATATTCAACCTCTATAGCCCGGGGGTGGGGCACCCAGTAGTCACTTTGCTGCTATGGGTTCCCTTCAAAGTGTCAAAGCTAATCCCAGGAAAGGAGCTTGGCTGTTGCTGGAAAGGCACTTCTGTCGGAGGTCACTATAATTATGTATCACCCCTAGAATGTTAACTGTGCTTGGATTGAATTTATCTTCATTCTGTATTTAATCACAGAGTAGCAACACCAGAAGCCTTGAGCTCTGGTAATCATACTTTTCTAATACAATTTCAAAATGAAAGAAATTCTTACCAAAATAACAACAAAAGAGGTTGGATAATATTGCTCTTTCCCAAGATTGCAATTTTAATTATTTTTTTTGAAAAAAAACACTCTACAACCTCATCTCATTAAGCATTTCCATGCATTTTATTATGGAATTCAGAATCAAAATTCATAAGTGCAGAAAATGAAAGGCACATCTATAGGCAGATGTGGGAAATGCAAGAGTGTAGTCTCATGCTGATGTGATGGGTGAGCACTCAGGTAGTAGCCTCCAGTGGCTTGCCCATCTCTCCCCATCCTGCCAGTTCTCAGCAGTCCTGTACACATCAAGGACTTCCTCTTGCAGGATTCTAAACCTCTATGGCCGAAGGCTTTCTCTGTCCAAAGAAGTTTGTTGAGCGTAGGCACACTAAAGGCTTAATGTCTTCAGGGAAATCTCTAGCCAAGGAGGAATATGAGGGATAAATATTCCACTATTCATTAAGGACTCTATCTTAAAACAGTCTCTTATATCTCCAAATGTAACTCAGCTTCCCTTGACCACATTGGATTTTTCCCTTTCTACATTCATTTCTCCTATTCTCTTCAGGTATCTTAAGCATCATCTTTCAATATCTTACTATATCATCTACTAGCATAGTCAGAACTCTATCTCAGAATTCTGTGGGAGTCTAACCAAAGACCCCAAGGTAGGACTGTAATCAAGAGAATACAGTTTATGACTGCCTTGAAGCCACATATGCTGCTGTTTCTTAGATACATTAGCAAATTTAGTTTGGGAAAAAATTAAACCTTTTCATTCCACTGCTGTGATCAGTGTTTTAGTGTTAAACTTACCTTAACTAGGTATACATGGTTAATTCTATGTTGCACATTCAGTGAACAATTTTACAGCAAGAATTTGTTCTAGGAATAAGTATGCCCTGCATTTTTATTAACAGTACCCCTACCAAAGTGTCTTCTGTCTAACTAAAACTGCTATGGTAGAATCAATACAGACAAAGGAACGTGGATATTTGTGGAGTTATCTATCCATGCCTTGATGAGGTCTAAAGAACTTCCTCAACCCTCTTCCTGATAGACTCTTCTAATGATGGCCGGAATTCTTACCAGCCCTACGTTTAGGTACTATGTTACTGAAGTGCATTGTCAATCCTGCTATTTTGAGTCCAGGTTTCCACTAAGTTATATATTTTAAGTGAAATATTCTTTCTTCAGATAATTCCCATCTATTTTCACACTCTTTGGGACACAGTCTCCCTTTGATGGTATGAGATCTTTATTTTACTCTTAGAAAACTAGTATTTTCATTCACTCTTTCCAAGTATTCAGTGGTTTTTTCATTATTGCCTAAATGTTTAATGGTTTTTAAACATTTTTCTATACTTCATCTTTTTCCAGAAACATGAAATATTATAACAGAAAGAGTTAAGGGAGAATACAGGTCAAATCAAGGAAAGTGTCACAAAGTAGTTATGAGTGCTATCAAAGCCAGTATGATGAGCCATTGTAACATACATTTTCTTACCACTGCAAGGGATTACAGCTGCCAATATAAACCCACTAACAGAAGCTCAATTCCACAGTTTCCAGAAACTAGCACTTGTTTCACTTTTTTAGACCTAAGGACTTTTCCTTGGCTACACAAGAGCCTCCATTAAACTGAAAGTGGTATGTGTTCAGAGAAATTACAAGCTTCCTTGTTGCCACAAATAAAAATAGCAATAACCAAAACTATTGCTCTTCTTCCCTTCTTAGATTTTTCGCCTGCCAAGAATAACAGAATCAGTGAGGTACCATAAAAATAAATAGGCTGAGTGCTATCTATTTATTTTCAAAGTCTCAACCTCTGACAAATAGCAGTTAAAGCTCTTTGTCATTTGAAAAGAATTAAGCTGAAAATATGAATGGCTTTGCTGTTATTCAAACTAATGCAGGTCTTTGTACCCTCCTCCTGTTTCACACCACTTTCCTCACTTATTTTCATGGTGACAATTTCACAGTTTCTCTTTTATATTTTTATAATGAAATTCACTAAGAAGAGACAAAAGGGATTTTCCAAAATGTATTATAAGCTTGAAAGAGTATGGCCCTTTAAAGTATTTTGATTAAGTTCTAAATGCTTTAAGAGAACACAGCAATCCAACAGTACAAAAAAGAAAAGGACTTCAGTCCACTTGTCAGCAAAATAAAATTAAATAGTACTATTATGCCCAATAAAAATATTCCCCTATGTTTCATGCTATACTCAAAATGGGCATGCTCTGGGAGTTATTTTCTTTTTCTTTTGTTTTCTTTTTTTTTTAATGTGAACTGTGACACAGCTATCTAAGAGGCAGCCTTCTCTTCCGTTCTCATCTTGTGGATATCAAGTTTTTGTGGGCTGAAATGCCTATCTGCAGCTTTCCTTGGTTGTTGATTTGCATAATCACATTTCAGAGATGCAGAGAAATCTCTTCTTGCAGGTCCACCTGAGAGCAGACCACTTATTGCCTATATGGCTTGCGCATAGACCAAAATGCAAGGGGCGACTCTGAGACATTATTTTAAACTTTGTCCCATGAAGGTAGCAACAATGGTCAGAACTATGTTTCATGTCTGGAGTTACTCTGTTTTTACATTAAGAGACAATGTTATTCTCAATAATTAACTTACAATTACAAAAAATAGTCTAAGGGGTTTAAAACATAAGAAAATTTTTACCTTAATAAGCCTAAGTTTTCTCAGTAACTCTCAACTTCGCAAACATCTGCAGTGATCAAAAGGCCAGTTAGTTACCACCTAAGACTGGTATGAGAGTTTAAAGGAACTAATTGCAAAATGCTTTACATATGATCTGATGCACAGCAAGCACTCATGTAATTATTTTTATTAGATTTTTTCTTTTGTTAATGATCATATATTATGCATTTATTGATAAGCACTTTTAAAATTATTATCAATTATTCTCACAAGTCGAGAAAAAAATACATTCACAAAATTTTATTTTTCTCTGATTGTAGAGTAGTACTATTCTTTGTCAAAAATTTGAGAGGTTAAGAAAAATGTGCATAACAAAATAGAAACCTTCTTTTACCCTACCACCAAGAATTAATCACTCTTAAATCTCTTAATGTGCATCGAGCAGATTATGTATAAACTAAATATAGGTCACAAAGTTAGGCTGTTACTGAAAAACGAAAGTGGCCTCTTTAATTTACTTAACCTTATAGCACAAACATTTCCCTAGGACATTGACTATTTCTAAAGCAATTGAATATTGTGTATACCACTGGGCGAATGCATAATGATCTAACATTATACAGGATAACTAGGGACAGTGAAGTTAGGTAACTGTGATAGGCTGAGGAGAATACAATGGTAAACAAGTACTTAAAACCCAAGATTTAAAATCACATTTGTCTGGCTCCATGCAGATGTTCAGCCCTCTTTCTGTGTGATCTTTCCCTCCTCTGGCAGTCATAAGAGATGCTCTACAGTGCCCAGGGCTGCTGCTGTCTATCTGCAGGCCCTCTGTAGCTAGAAATTAAATAGTTAGTCCGTAAGTCACTGGGTTAAGAAGTGCCCCTTTCATAGTGGGATGGGAGTTGATGCCTATGTTCCTGACTTCTTCCTCCAGTCTGTGGACAATGCTGGATGTGGGCCTTCTGAAGATCCCCCAGAGGCTTAGACCCTTGCTGCACACAGCAATAGCCTCCTCACTTGTGTACATTTTCTCCTTTTCCTATGCGCTGTTTGCTTTTCCCATTCTCTGGCACTACTTCCTAAATAAGCCATATGTCCCAAAAAGTTTGCCTTTTTTTCTAGTTCTCACACTAAAGAGACAATATGATGTTTGCAAATGCAGGTCTGATTTATTTCACTTAAGAATATGCCTTTTAGTTGCATTTACTTACCGACAAAAGATTCAAACCTATTCTATTTTATAGACGAATAATACTCCACTGTGTAAAAATGCCACATCTTCCTTATCCATACTTCAGTTGATGAACACTTGCGTTGTTTCAAGGATTTAGTTATAAAAAAATTGTACTGCCGTAAATATGGGTGCACATATACTGCTATGATATGAGGTTTTCAGTTCTTCTAGAAAAATACATAGGAGGGTAATAGCTGACTTGAATGGGACCTCCAATCTTAGCTTTGGAAGAAATCTCCACATTGATTTCCATAGTGATTGTACCAAACTGTACTCCCACCAACAGTGGAGAAGGATTCCTTTTTCTCCACAGTCTCTCCAGCATTTGTTATTGGTTGACTTATTGATGTTAGCCATTCTTTCTGGGGTGAGATGGAATCTCATATTGTCTCCTTAGTGAGAACAGAAAAGAGAAAAATGGAATTTGAAGGATACAATAGACACTGGGGAAAGGGAATGAAGTTATTCAAAAGGAAAGAGTTACTGAGTTGAGGAGAAGGACAGGAGAGAGAGAGGGGGGAAAGAGATTTATCTATATATGTAAGCAGGATGGTTTGGACAACTGTACTATGCATCTATGCTGGTCTATGGAAAGAAGCAGTTAATGCTTTAATTTGCTTTGTCTTCTTTATTCAGCTGTTTTTTCCATTTTGTCATCTTAATTTCTTATATATTTTTTTCTTTCTTCTTCTAATTCATGCAAATGTCTTATTTTTTGAATAACTCTTTGGAAGACAACACTATGTATTACGAGAAATACTAGCTTAATACCTTAGAAAGATTTTTCATGTTACTTATTTATTTATTTATTTATTTATTTATGTTTCAGGGAGGGGTCTACAGGGTGTTTACTGTCTCACTACTAGATCAGACTCATAGTGATCTGCCTGTTTATAGCCTACCAAGAGCTGGGATTACAGGTGCATTCCATCATGCCCAGTCTCAATTGTCATCGCAGAGTGCCCTGGGTGTGGGTCTGGCATGGCAGGCCTGGGGATCTAACCCCTGGCCCCTGCACCCTCTTGCAGGTGCTTTAATACACTGAGCTATTTGATTTGCCATTCAAANTTTTTTTTAATTTTGAAGAAAACCTATTACGTGAACAAGTCAGTTCTCACTAGGTCCATTTTATAGATGAAGTAAGATTGCTCAGCTATGTTAGTTGTATTATCTGTGGCCTTAAAATATATAATGATTATTTGGTATATTTTTCATATTTTATTGAATCCCTTTTCACACAGATTCTCTGGCAGGCCTTCTTTGTTCTGTATTTACTACTATGGAATGTTACTGTGTTGGAACTGACTGGCAATTGGACAGAATATTAATTGGCTCATTAAAAACAAGTTTATAATACACAATATTGTTAGGGTTTGATATTTTTCCAGTGAATCCAGTGAGTGAGTAATAGTTTAAAGAGCTAGTACTTTAACTATCTCTCCTTAAAAATGATGAACAAAATATGCAAAACAAAGGATCACAGTCTTAAAAGGTAACTTTTTTTTTCTCTTTTTGAATTATTGTCCCCAAAAAGACATCCTTGCAGAGATAATTGGTGAATATAGGAAAATATTTGGAATGAACTTCATTGGAGGTGGAAGATCTTGAATTGATAGAATGAGATGGAGTCACTTTGGACAAAGGTCAGAGATTTCAATCTTCCTAAAACTACATGGGAATTATTCACATGTACAAGCAAGTACAGCAGCACATCTTTTTCCAAAAGAACTCATCAATGGTCTCTTCTCTTGAGGCTGGTCTCCAGGGTTCACAGAGATTTCTTAGGATTGAAATCATAAAATATTCATCATTCTTGTCACTTCAGACCACTCTCCTTGTGAATTTTTCTTAATCAAATACTCAAGACAGCTTCTTTTATTCAGACATGAGTCTCTTATCTTCAACTACCAGTTGGAGATTTCTATTTAGATGTCCTAGCATGGTTTCAAAATTCATCCATCCAGAGGAAAACTTCTGGCTTCCTTTCCCAATAACATTACTTATGTCAATACATTTATTTACCTTACAGATTTCACACCTTATTTGACTCATTTGTCTTTGTTCTTCATTGCCGAATACTAATTCTCATCAGCTTTCCTGGTCAAAGTGGGATTCTGCTGACACAACATCATGTAATCACGGTTCTGAGTTACTCCCTCTGACCATCCCGCATCCACTGGGCCTACTCACCCTGCCCTCAGCCTCATTGCACTCTACACATCCTGTGGAATTCCTCAGTGGCAACTATCCCAGGCAAGCAATGCATGTAGTTTAATGTCCTCTGTGAAATTTTTAAAACCCTTCGTATTATGTCCCCTTGAGATCTAGTTCTATTTTTTTTCTATTATACTAATTTTCAGTTTTGATCAGTGTTCCAAATCCAAAGATCTCTGATATTTCCATTCACATTTTATGATATTTTATAGATACAAAAATAATTGTTCTCTGAAAGCAGGATTTTGTTCTTCTACACAGTTCATTAGATGTGCCTTGTATACTGTTAAGTGTTAAGCACAATTATAACTTCAGTAATTATTCACTAAATTGTCAGGTTACTGGCTGAAATCAAATTTTATTTTAAGTAAAATGAACTATTACAAGTGGCAAGACAACAATCTGCTATACTGTTTATCCATAACAGCTTGTGCATTTTCATAAACTGGAGGAACGCCTTTAGCCTACTCCTCAGACAGAGCTGCAAAATTCTTCAAGCCAAAATCCAGCAGCCAGATGTGGACATCCTGGGCTCACTGGATCTGGTAAGTCAACTCCACAGTCTCTGCTGATATCCTCGTTGTTTTTATTGGCTATTGCAGGAAATTGACCCTTTTCACCAAATACAGCACAGAGAGGATCTTCCCTGCTATCCTCTTACCCCACTTAAACTAAACTTTGGCTTGGCTCAGTGAAGATTTGTTCTCCTGACTACAGAAGAAAGAAATAAATTTATCTTGTACCTAGAAAAAGGAAGACAAATTAAAGACTACATTAGTATTCATTTCAAAAATTAAATCACTTAAGATGAATTAAGTGTTCTTTGAATGTGTCCTTGGAAACAAGTTCTCAACTGCACAGCTGAATGCTAAGTCCCAGTTAGTGGTAGCTCAGCAGGGGTTTAGAGGTAGATAGATGGTCTGAAACAATACTGAAAATAGTATACATACAACCACAGAAAATTATTTGCTAGCTCAGGAATATACCCAAGCATATTGCTATGGTTTATGTCTAGATGTCCCATCATAATGTAGTCTTGGAGGACAGGTTTTTCAGGGATGGCTATATCTAGAGTATGTGGTGCTGGGGTTAAGAGTGTGTGATTAGTAAATCAGTCTATTGATTGGTTTGGCATAGTTATGGCTAGGATGAAGGCTGTGAGTGTAGACTTTCCTCAGGGCAGGTAGCCTGCATATGATGTCAGGGACAGAGAGAGGCTTGTCCCCGTCCATCTTACCATCTTTGCTGTCTTGGTGGGCCATGAGTTGTTGCCACTCTGCCATGTGCTGCCCTGCCTTGGATGCAACCTGTTATAGACTAAAACCTCTACAAACTGTGAGCTAAATGAACCTTTCCCCCTTTAATTTTGCACGTGGAGTATTTCATCTCAGCAACAAGATAAAAATAACTAGGACACATTTTACAATTTACGGAAGCTTTCAGGGCATTCCGATGATCATTTAGTGTTTAGCACCATGGTTCTAGAAGTACCTGTTCTGAATGTAGAAGCATGTGGCAGAAGTAGGTTTACATTCCTTCCCTGGCTTAGAAGTCTGTGATTTGAATCACGACTCAAAAACTTCATCAAAGAAGATGCTTCTGGGCTAGGAAAATATTAATTGCAATTTTTCCACAAGAAAGACCGTAAAGCAGTTACATGCAAAGAGAGCTACTGTCTCCCCACAGGTTGAAGGAAATAGACCTGCTAGCTTACACTGACTTTTGGGATTGTGAATGACCACAGTTTGTAACATCTATTGAGCTTCCATCTCTGACCTAAGAAGCATTTTAAGACTAATTAGAAGCTTCCCTTTCAATCTTTTCAAGTAGACAAAGTTCAACATTAAATCAACAAACAGAAAGTACTTAACTAAAAATCTGTCACTCGGGACAGATTCAAGTGAAAACCACTTAAAAGAAACTGAACTGTATCAGGGGAAAGAAAAACTTGGTTTTCTCCAGATAATATTAAGAAAAAAATCTTTATACTTTCTCCATAATCTTGGGGTACCCATTGGTTTTTCTTGTGTTTTCTTTATTTCAACATGGTTCAAACATGTTGAATTTTTACGTGAAATGTCAGGTTATATCAGTAGTCCACCCTGCAACAAAGTCACATGGACACATTTTATATTCTGCGGTCTTCATAGATTTTTGCCCTTTGTATGTGTTTAATTCAAAGCATTGAAAAATGAGTTTTGCATGAAAATAGGTGTGAGTGTCTTTAGAAATAGGAAAGAATACATGCTTCAGAGCTCAGATGACTATGTCTGGAGCTCCAAGAGCTTTTTGATGTCACCCAGGGCCAAGCCCTTCACAGACTACTCTCACTCAGTTGATGAAAGTTTAGGGCTTCATTGCTTATTGGTTTAGGGCAGCCTCACAGGAAGGAAAGGACATAATTTTGACTTCAAAATAAAATGTCAAGGATGTGAAACTCCACAAGCAATTCATTCCTTTGGATTGATTTGTTGCTCAAGTTTAAAACTTCAATTTTTAAATTAAGTTTATTGGTACATTGTAAATACACATAATGATCATTTTCATCAAAGGACTTTATACCTGTACAGAACTGACTTATCTCAATTCCTTTTTCTTTTTTCCCCATCCCCCTACCTGCCTTTCAATCCCATCTGTTTATTTATTTATTTATTTATTTTGGTACAGGGTCTCAGACTCAGCTCAGACTTATAGTGATCAGACTACACAGCTCAGACTCATAGTGATCCTCCTATCTCAACCTCCATAGCCCTGGGATTACAGGTGTGTACCATCAAACCCAGTTTAGGGGCTGACACAGTACAAACAACCTTTGCCCTCCTTTTTATAAAACTTTGTTTCTATTTTGTCTTTCTATTTTCATATCTTCCCTTCCTACTTTTCCCATGCCTCTGTCTGGTTTTCCTTCCCAATTGAATATTTTCTTCCTATTTCATGATATCTAGTATACATTTTGGTCCATATTTTCTCTTTCAGTTTCTCACAACAGTGGGACAATGGAATATTTATACTGTGGGTTCAGTTCATCTCACTTAAGAGTATGTTCTCAAGGTCCATCCACTTACCTATAAATGTCTCAAATTTATTCTTCTTTATGGCTGAGTAATACCATATTTTGTTTTTAAAAGAACGCATTTTCTTTATCCATTCATGGGCTGGTGGCGTTTGGGCTGTTTCTAAAATGTAGCTATTACCAACGGTGCCACTGTAAACATGGTTGTACACTCATCACTGGTATAATACTTCTGGTTCTTTGGGCGGAAATACCAAGAAGGAGAATATCTGGCTAAAGATAGTTCTAGTTTTTGAAGGATTCTTCACAGTATTTTCCATAGTAGTTGCACCTGTCTTTATTCCCACCAATAGTGGAGAAGAGTTGCTTTTTCCACAGCCTGGCCAGCATTTGTTATTGACTGGTTCCTTGATAATTGCCTTTCTTCCTGGAGTAAGATGGAATTTCAACATTGTTTTAAAATGTTGAATATTTTTGTATATATTCTCTTTATTTATTCAAGGAGTACCTATTCTTCTTAAATGCCCCTTTCTGGATTGTGGCTTTAAATTTGGTGAGGCTTATTTTTTTTAAATTCTTCATATATTCTAGACATTAGTCACATGACTGAGGAACAACTGACAAATATTTTTCCCACACTGTGGGTAATCTCTTCAGTCTGTTGATGACTTTTTTTTTTTTCTGTGCAAAATCTTTTTTTAAAAGATGATTCTCAGTTGTTGATTCTTTGTAATATTTCCCTTGTCGTCTGGGATTTGTTTGTAAAGTTTCTGCCCATATCAATGTCATTAAGAGTTCTGCCTATTCTCCTTTTCAGCAGGTTTGGTGTTTCTCTTTTAACATGCACATATCTGATCCATTTTGATTTAGTTTAGTGCTTGGTGAGAGACATCGGTCTAATTTTTGTCTTTGCTATGTAGAAAGCCAGTTTGTCCAGCATTATTTATTAAAGAGGCTTTTTCCTAGTGGGGGTATTTACAACTTTGTCAAAGATAAGGTCATTGAGGGTGTTTGGAGCTGTTCAAAAATCTTCTAATCTGTTCCAATGATCCTCAGGTCTTTTTCTGCCAGTAGCATGATGTTTTTGTTACAGTATCTTTGTAGTATGATTTAGTCAGGGAATGTAGTGCCCCCTGCTTTACCTTGGTTTCCTAGAATTGTTTTTGCTATTCCAAGTCTCAACTGGTTCCAAATAAAACTTATGATTTCTTTCTTTAGTTCTGTGAAGTCTTCATTGGGATTGCATTGAATCTGTATAACAATTTTGGGGAGCATGGCCATTTTCACTACATTGGTTCTTCCTACCCAAGAGCAAGGGACAGTTTTCTGTTTTGTGATGACCTCTTCAATCTCCTTTTTCTGAGTATCATAGTTTTTAATGCAAAGGTTTTTTCCTCTGTTAGATTTATTCCTAAGTATTTCATTTTTTTGAATGTTATTGTGAAAGATATGGTTTCCTTAATTTCTCTCTCCATGTGTTTGTTGTCTGTGTACAGGAATGCTATTACTTTTTGAGTATTGATTTTATATCCAGCTATGCTACTGAATTTGCTTATTAATTCTAGGAGTCTCTTGCTGGAGTTTTTTTGGATCTTACATGTAGAGGATCATTTCATCTGTGAATAATTTAACTTCTTCATTTCCAATTCTTATTCTTTTCATTTCTCTCTCGTCTAATTGCTCTGGCTAATGTTTCCAGAACTATATTGAATAGGAGTGATGACAGTGGACATCCTTGTCTTGTTCCTGATATTAAAGTAAAAGATTTCAATTTTTTCCTTTTAGTATGAGGTTGATTGTTGGTTTGTCTTAGGTGGCTTTTATGAAATTGAGGTAAAGACCATTAATCCTGGATTTGCTGTAAGGTTTTGATCATGATTGGGTACTGGTCTTTGTCAAAAGCCTTTTCTGCATCTATTAAGAAGATCATGCGATTTTTATTTTTGGCTCTGTTGATGAACTGTATTACATTTATTAATTTGTGTATATTGAACCATCCCTGCATCCCAAAAATGAACATCTAAGATGAATATACACTTCCCAGATGAGGATATACTAATGTCAGATAAATGCAGACAACAATGTCCAACAGCAACAGTCATCCAAAAAGTCAAAATTCAAACAACACTGGGATTCCGTCTCACCCCAGAAAGAATGGTTATCATCAAGAAATCAACGAATAACAAGTTCTGGAGGGTCTGTGGGGGGAAAAAGGACCCTTTTTGCACTATTGGTGCGAGTGTGCACTGGTTCAACCACTATGGAATCACTGTGGAGACTTCTCAAAAAACTAGGATCAGAGGTCCCATTCAATCCACCTACTTCCCTCTAGGGTATTGTTTTTTTTTTTTTTTTTTCAGAAGAACTGAAAATATCATACCACAGTGATATCTGTACACCCATGTGTATAGCAGTGCAATTTGTCATTGCCAAACCTTGGAAATCAACCAAAATGGCCACCAACTGAGGGACAGATAAAAAAAAATGTGATATTTTCATACAATGGGGTATTACTCAGCTATAAAGAAAGATAAAGTTGATGCTTTTATAGGTAAATGGATGCAACTAGAGGCCATACTCATAAGTGAAATAAATCAGGCCTACATATATAAACATCATATTGTCTCCATGGTGTAAGAACATGGAAGAGTAAATAATCCAAAAGGTACAATAGATATTGTGAAAGAGAAGGAATCTGTTCAAAGGGAAGGAACAACTGCGATGAGGGAAAGGAGAAAGGAAAGATAGGAGAAAGGGAAAAATATATGTATATGCACGGGGTAGCCTGGATATTTGCGCTAATGATTTCTACTGGTCTACTGTGAGGAAAGGTTAATGCTTGATTTTTGTCTTGTTTCTTTTTTTTTTTTTTTTTAATTTTTCTGACCTATTTTGCATGTCTATAACTGGAAACCTGAACAACTAACATGAAGGCAACAATATGCAATATAACAACTATTGTTGAATTCTTATTATTTTGTTTAGTGAAATTGTGTATCAATTCTAATAGATCCTTTTACTACTTTTTTATTCTCTTTCAATTATTTTAAAAGAAATGAAAAATGGTGGCTAGTGTTATTCCATGGCAATCATAGGAGTTCGTGTCAATCTAAATCCATATAGGTCCATGCCCGTTCTCTTTCCTTGGGTAGCACTGAGACTCATGTGAAAGAAAGACTGAAATACAGCATATCAAACACAATGATAATGGTAGCTAATGTTTACTGAGTGGATATGATGTTCCAGTCTCTTTATTATGATATCTATATAATCATCATAATAATAGTACTATAAAAGTGGTTCTCTTTATATCACAGGTTGAGAACAAATATTGAGAACTGAGATACAAATATTAAATAACTTTCTCTTTAATATTAAAGGCACAGAACTACAAATGGATAGTAACCAACCATTCAAACTGTGGTAAAATAAAGAACACATTTTGGATCTATACTGTTGGTTCAAGGTACACTGAAATGTAAATGCACCTGCATGTCATCATCTCAAATATGTGCTAACACGTAGATGTAAAGGTGATCAGAGATGTTTCCTGAAGTGCTAGCAGTTTCTGAAATTGCTCCCTTCTGCCCAGTGGGCAGAGGGGCTGAGGTCGCTATGCAGCTTTCCTGGCCCTGGGGAAAAGCAACTATCGTACTTGTGGAGCCTTAAAGCATGGGTACAGAACAGTGTTCAGCTTATGATATTGTTGCTGGACAGAGTAGAACATCTCCTTAATAGTCCAAAATGATTTGAGTATCTCTCAGGCAATCCAAATGCTCACTGCTTTTCAATTGCAGTGAGTTTCATTTGCATAGCTCATTTTTGCACGTATCTACTCTGGAATAGATTGCCTTTCCTTTAAAATGAAGGCTTATTTTCTTAGGCCTTTTTTATTAGTAAGGAACTTAAGCTCATAGTAGCTAAACATTTTGTACAAGATCACATAATGAATCTAAAATCTGGGCTTAAATCAGAAACGTTGGTTCTAGAACTGATAATTTTCTCTATGGTATTGTATTGGTACTGTATTTGTCTCCATAAGAAAAGGGTCAGGGCTTATTGTTTTGGACTCATATTGCCTCTGAAAATAGCAGGTAACTTGGGTTTCCTGGTATATAATAAACTTAAAATGACAAGCCAACTATCTAAGCATTATTTTTCTAGTCTAGGATGATGTGGGAAAATTATAAGATTTTTAACAAATTCTATATTTGGTTTGTAAAGTGGCTGTGTCCAGACTGGTCTTGTTGTGGGAGATCATCAGTGTTTCCCCAGGGTTCCAGTAATTTCTTCTTGGCATAGTCAGATGCTCTTGTATTTGTGATTCATCAGGCTGGTATATAAGTTTCAGCTTCTTCTTGCTTCCTCTCCGAAGTTTTTCCCCATCATCAAGCCCAATCTAGAGAGCTGGGTACTAGCAGCTTCTAAAATCTGATTCCTGAGTTCCATCCAATGCAGCAGAAAATGAGAATAAATCATGAGTACAAGGATTGTTGAGTTGTGTCACCTGCTGGCATAGTATCTTAGCACCTGAAGCCATGCTCTGCCTCAGGTCTTTCTGCCCCCGAACCCCCAAAGCAGACTTGCGTTTCTACCTGATTGAGGGAATGAAATACCTTCCCTGAATGTGTCTATATTTAGATGTGTCTTTTACCATGCCACCATGTTGTGAGGCCATCAGACTCTTCTGTATTTCCCTAGGCGGTTCATGCATTTAACATATCTTGGTCCAGTGACCTGCCTTGCCTTTTCTATAGCTAAAATATTTTCTTATATTTTAAACGTAAGTTCCACCATATCAGAGCAGGTTTTGTTTCCTTCACCATTACTCTCCTGCAACACCACACCTCTTTCCTTCCAATACCTCATATCCCAGGAGTTCAGGACATGTAGATCCAGATTTAAAACCCAGTCCTTCCAATGGCTAACATTAACCTGAAAAATATGAACTTCTCTGAATATCTCCTAACTTACCTTAAAGTGGGACTCATATTAGCTTCCTCAGGAGACTGGGTTAAAGATAAATGCCATGGAATAATAACATAGGTAACATAGTACCACAATAGAGCAAATGTACAGGAGAAATTTATTTTATTTCTTTTGCTACCATTTAAATTTCCATTTTGTACTTTGCAGAGTTGTTATTTGCATGCAGATCACGTACTTATCACAGCCTACATTTTCTTAGTGTACACTGCCTATCAGCCTCCCAAAAGGCATAGGGGTATAGTTATGAGTATGGAAGGCAAGAGTTAGAATGAGAAGACTGAACCATTCATAGCCTTTCCTTTACCATGATATGCCCAGAAGAAAGATACTGTAGACTCTGTATTTATCCTTCCTCCTAGTACCAACCTGAATCCATCTCAATCTTCATTCCACTCCCAGAACCCAGGGCTCTGGATGATTAACAACTTTTGATTCATCTTTACCACATCAGTGTCTAGTACAGTGGATGACACAGTGGAATTTGGTGACTGAATGGATAAATTACTGAGGTTATGACAATCTATGAGCATCAAGATATATTATAGAATTTCTGAATTAGAGGGCCTGAAGTTTGTGTATTTTTGCACTAATTCTCTCAAATGAGTAGTAGTGCTTTCATACAAAAGGTTTCCTATAAGCTAGCTGAAGGAAGGAAGGAAGGAAGAAAGGAAAGAATAATTAACCTTTTCTGGATTTCCTAGTAAAACTTACCTCTTCTCTGCTCTGAATCTTTCTAATAATTTGATTCACACAGGATTCGTATGTATAGCTTAGTTATGTTTAAAAATGAAGATGGCAAAATATTGTCTTAGAAATCCTTTTGATTCCAAGTGCTATTTTTAAAAGGGGCAAGAGCAATTGTGGCTACAGATCTAAGTGAGGAACAGGAGGAGTTTCGTATTTTCTATTGCTGTGGAGTAATTCCAGAGTTTATGGTTCATTTCTCCCTTTCTCTCACCATCAGGTTTTCTCAGTTTCTAAGCTAGCTAATGTCCTGCCACATTATGAGAAAAAATAGTACGAAATCTGTTAGTGAGTCTGTCGAGTCTGGAAATGCATTTCTTCTTTCATTGCATTAATCAAGGTTCTACAGAAAAAGTGAACCAATAAGAGCTCTCTCTCTCTCTCTCTCTCTCTCTCTCTCTCTCTCTCTCTCTCTGTATCTCTGTCTCTGTCTCCCTCCCTCTCTCCTTCCTCCAGTCTCTCTTCGTCATTCCTTTTCCCTTATCATCATTCACAATGGTGGACCCAGTCATCTCTCTTTGAGCAATACCAAAGGCCGACTGAGGTGGTGAGGAACCTCAGCTTCCTGTCATCATATGAGTGGGCATTGATTTTCCAAGTTGTTAGTGTTCCAGAATATCTACAGACTTGGCTAAAGTTTTAGCCACAACTTCCAGGGCAACCCTCAAGGAGAACAATTCACTTAAGATGCTCTTAGATTCCTGAATCTCAGAAGCAGGGTAGGATAATCAATTTTGTTATTTTAAACTTCTAATTTAGGATAACTCACTACCCATCAATAGTTAGATATATAGTACTACTTTATAATTAGTGCAGAGTTGAAATAAAATAGACTGTGATTCACATTGCCACTTATTAGGTGCCTGACCTCCCTTACTCATTTTAAAATACCAACTTGATTTTATAACACTGTCTCAGTTACTCTTCTCTCACTTCTGGGAAAAATACCCGACACTCAAAATGAAGGAAGGAAGGGTTTATTTTGCTCACAGTTACTGGAGGGTTCAGTCCATATTCAGCTGGCTCCAAGGCAGAGCGGCACACTTCAGAGAACAACCTTTCATGTCAATGGCATAAAGCAGACAGCAAAATGGAGAAGTAGCAGCAACAGTGTCTACAGAGAGCAAGTCTGTTTCTCTATTTCTCTTATGGTACAGTCAGGCTATACACCTCAGGCTGGGTGTAGCACTGACACCCATAATTCCAGAAGTACGCAGGCCATAAGCACAGCCTTGGGTCATGAATTAAACACAAACTGTAGAACTTGGCTCAATGACTGCATGAGGCTTTGGGGGAACAAATGCACACAAACCATAACATTCCTCCCTTGGAACTACCAAAGATCCATAACAAACATCCATCTCATGGAGATATAAAGAAGGAGACAAGTATGTAAACGTACTCAATACTGAGTATGGAGTTCAGTGCTAATTTAAAATTTCTTTATAGAAGTATACAATATAAATCTGAGTATTACAAAAAACTCATCTGAATTTAGTATAAAACTTGTTCTAATTAAAGCAGAAAAAAACATTTGCAGTAAGAATTAAAATAAATATAATATAGCTCTTACGAAAAACAGCACAGAAGTTCCTAAAAAGAATTAAAGAGAAGTTGCCATGTGACCTAGCGCTCCCTAGATATATACTGGATATATATCTAAAAGAAATGAAATCAGTATGACACTGTATTCCCATGTCCATTGAGTAAGACACCTGTATTCCCATGTCCATTGCAGCCCTGTTCATATTAGCCAAGAAATAGAAACAACATGAGCATTCATGAGCTGATGAATGGATATAGAAAATGTGGCACACACACAGCAGAGTGCCATCCAGCCATAAAAAAGAGTGAAATCCTGTCATTTGCAACAACATAGATGGAACTAGCCAGGAACAGGAAGTCAGGTACCACAATATCTCTCTCACGTTTGGAATCCAAAATGTTGATTTCTTAGAAGGTAAGAGTAGAACAGTGGTTACCAGAAGTAGATCAGGGGCAGGAATGGGGAAAGTTTGATCAAAGAATAATAAAATACACCAAGGTAGGAACAAGAAACTCTGTTGTGGTATTGCCCCATATGATGACTATATTTAACTTTTATTTATTACACATTTCAACAAGTCAGAAGAAAGGATTTTGCAAGTTTCTGCAGCAAAGGAAGGATGAAAATTTGAGAAAATGAGTATGGTTAACTTAGTTTAAACATTAGAAAATGGAAACATGCATCCAACATTACATGGCACTCCATTAACACAAACAACATTTTGGGTCTCATTTAAAAACTCAAAAAATAAGAATCCAATGAACACAATGTTTGAAAGGGTCCCACTTATGGAGCTGACAGTAGCAACTTCTTTTCTTCTTTAAGGATGGTTTATCTTTAAGAAAATCCTCTTTATATATTACACAGATAGAAACACTAAAACTCAGAGAATTTAAGCATCGGTTCAGACAAAATGCCAGACATGTATGGATAGGATTAGAACCCTACTCTTTTTTATTTTTCAAAGAGAATACAAAATAGTGAAAATAGTAAAAAACTAGAAATGATGTATAATTTTACTAAGCAAAATAATGTGAATTTGATATTATTAGTTGTATTCCATAATGTTTTCTTCAAATTAGTTGTTTAGATTACCAGATATACACATGCATAATAGGAGGGAAAGTTATAAAAAAATTTAAGAAGAGAAATAAAATTTAGGCATTAGCTACGCCTTTCCATAGACCAGCAGAAATAATCAGTATAATTATCCAAACCATACATAGATAGATATATGCATACATATATAGATAGATAGATGCATACATAGATATATGCATACATAGATATCTGCATACATAGATATCTGCATACAGAGATATCTGCATACATAAATATCTGCATACCTAAATATATGCATACCTAGATATATGCATACCTAGATATATGCACACATAGATATATCTCCCCTAACCCCCTGTCTTCCTCCTCATCTTAGTAATTCCTTCCCTTTGAACAGAGTCATTCCCTTTTCACAGTACCCGTTGTATCTTTCAGATTTTATTTATTCTTTCAGGTTCTTACACTAGTGAGACAATACAATGAACTATTACTCAGCTACATAAAAGAATAAATTTGGGGCTTTTATCAGTAAATGAATGCAACTAGAGCCCATACACTTAAATAAAATAAATCAGAACTGCAAGTAGAACCTGGCTCTTTACTCTGCCTCTAAACCTTGCACTTCATCTTGAAGGATATACCCTGGGGCACCTGAGATTCATTCAATGTCTTCAGCTTGCTTTGCTGGAAGAGCAACTATTCAGTTAAGTGTATTAACTTGTACCTAACATTTGTTAAGTAAAACTCAGGCCAAATGTATTGCCTAGCATTTCTGATCAGTGCTATGGATTTTGCTTTCAGTATCTAAAATGCAAACCATTTAGAACTTTAGTACTGACAAATACTCATCCTAATTGGTTCTCTTGTAGCCCAGGGATGTCATGTGCCATCGTCAGTCCAGTTCCATCATGATGGGGTCACTAATCACCTCCCAGTGAGTCTATGCTTCTGGAGATGTTGATTAAACATTGGATGCTACAATTTTATCAAGCCTCTGTGGCACTGAGGATGCCACAGAGGACTAGTCATAGTCCTTTCTTTCTTTCTTTCTTT
>NDGM011193305.1:0-12710 GCA_002564305.1 Octomys mimax | reverse complement strand
CACACACACACACACACACACACACACACACACTCTTTCTGGAATGGAGCTAGCCAACCATTGACTGCATCCACTGGAGTTATTAGCCAAATTAATCTGTTCTTTAAATTGCAGTTGTCTTTTGTCCTAGTGATGAGAAAATGACCAATATAGAATCTATTAAAACAACCAACTAGACTTGCCTTCAACTAGACTAGCCTTAAGGAAGCTCAATAATAATAATAACAATAACAATAATAATATCACATTTTTATAACATAAATTAGTAGTTATCTGGGGAAAAATAAGTGCAATGTCTTTTTCAAGGTTCAGCTATATTTATGATAAAACCAAGAGAGAAAAAGGAAATGTGAGAGTAGTGCAGAAAATAAGAACAGAGCAGACATTAACCTGGGATTATGCTATTATTTATCATAAATAAGATAAAGATAAGATAAAGTAGCATAAAAAGTAAAAGTAAAGTTCCAGCTTTAGATGTAAAAAGAATATAAAGCACTAAATAAAATTAAATAAAATATTTAAGCTTAAATACTATGCAAAGTGAGTAAAACGAAGAAATTTAGGCTGTAGTTGCTACCCCACGGAGATTGTATTCATGATGGAGTGTAATCACTACAACAGTTAACTATGAAAGATATATAAAAAAGAAAAAGACATAAATAAAATTTGAAGACCAAAAATGGTGTCACAATGGTATGTGATTATTTGGCAAATGTATAGTATAAGTAGTAAATATAACACAATTTAGAAGGATTAGAGGTTACAGGAAATCTCTTTTGAGAGGGTAGGATTTCAGTTCTACTATATTTTTCAGTCCTTCCTCACCCTCAACCCTTTCATTAGTCAAATCATTTCTCGACTGAGTAATGGCGTTATATGATGGCACTCTAAATCTCTTGGCTTCCATTCATTGTTACTGTTGCTTATCACCAGCATGCCTTTTTTACTATCTCCAAGGACCTATATGCCCTCCTTAAAAATCTGAGCTCCTGCTGATTCACTTGCTCTCCCTCAGCTCTCCCATCTGAGTCATTGTACAGTTGCCCACACTTATCCACGATACATACGTTCCAAGAGTCCTAGTAGATGTGTGAAACCACAGATAGTTCCAAACTGCAGCTACTCTTTTTTTCTATATACTTATGATAAAGTTTCATTTATAAATTAAGATGAGAAAATGACTGACAACTAGAAATAGAACAATTATAACATACTAGAATAAAAGTTATATGACTGTAATCACTCAAAATATATTATTCTGGGAGGGCGTGGTGGCACACACCTATAATCCTAGCACTCAGGAGGCTGACACAGGGAGACTGCTGTGAGTTTGAGCCCAACCTGGACTACATAGTGAGTCTCAGGACAGTTTGAATTGCATGGTAAGACCCTGTCACTAAAAACCACATATAGTACAGTTTACATGCTATATATTGTACTGAATTAACCTTCCTCCAGTACTCCTAAATTGCCAGCATCACTACTCTTGTGCTTTTGGGTCATTATTGACTAAAATAAGGATCCTTGAGCACACGAACTGTGATATGATTTGATCACAGTGGATCTGATGACCAAGACTGCTACTATGTGACTGAAGGGATAGTAACATATACAGCATGAGTATAATAGATGAAGTGATTATCCTTGTCTCCCCTGGGACAATGCCAGATGGCCAGAGGTCATTGTTATGGTTTGTGTCTAGTTGTCCCCCCAAAGCCTCATTTAGTCATGGGGCAGCTTCTGGAGTTTGTGATTGATTATTGTGGGTGTGGATGCTGCACTCGCCCTGGGACAGGTAATATGCATTGCAACGTAAGGAGGGGAGAGAGGCTGGCTAGCTGCCTGAGCTGCTGCCACTCCCTTTGCTCTCTGCTCTTTGCTGCCACCATGAATGGCTACTCTCCGCCATGTGCCGCTCTGCCTTGGAACCAGCTGAGTATGGACAGAAACTTCCATTAACTGTGAGCTAAATAAACCTTTCCTTCCTTCATTTTGGGTGTCGAGTATTTGACCCAGCAATGAGAGACGAGTAACCAAGACAACAATTTAAAATGTACACACTGTTATTTTTAGAAATTTCTACTTAATAGTGACTAGTATTGACTGCAGGTAAATGAAATGTCTGAAAACAAAACTTTAGACAATAGGTTATTATTATTACTCATCTTCTTGTCCTTGAAACTGTTTTCTTTAACTCTCTGTTTTACCAGTCCTATTCTTTAGCCTATAAGTATGCCAAGTTCCCCTATCTCATGAAAAGTTCATTTGCTCTTATTGCTTGGCTACTAACACTTTTGGACAGTAGCAGTTGGGAGTTTCTTCGTTGAACTTTTAGAATAGCTTCCATACTCACAGTTACCTTGGTATTCCTCAGGATTCTGTCAGACCTTTGCTTTATTCTCATTAGTCTCTTGTCAACAACCATCTGCCAAGGCTGCTTCCATTATTTCTATTTAGACTGTTAAGCCTACATCCTTAGTGCTTGCTCCAAGCTCCTAACTTGCATGATCACATTGACAACTTCTAGGCTGCTTCTACTCCTAAATCATTGTTCTCAAACCTATTTGTACTTTAGAATGACCTGGAGAAGTAACAAAAATATCTACGGCCAGGTTATATAGCCAAAATTCCTGCATTAGGCATTGAATTCACTGTAATAAGCACAGTGAATTATTTTCCTTTTCAGAATTATTCTCCATCATAGAATATCCAACCTCAGCTAATGCTAACACTACCTTTACTGTTCATGCCTATTTCTTAAGTTACTATTAATACTTACTCTCACCCTTCCAACTCCTAGATAACACATCCTATTATTTCTTCCTCCATAATAACACCCTTATTTTTTCTTTATATTATTATAACCAGTTTTAAAATAGATATCATTCCTTACTATAGTAGATTCCTAATACTTTATTATTTCCAATCCTTTCCCCTACATCTTACCCTTGCTATGTATTTCTATGGCCAACTTCAATCATTTAAAACACTCATGGTACACTAGTAAAACACAACCTATTAGCCTAATATTGAAAGTCTTCCAGAATATATAACTTAAAGTTTTTCAGATTTCACCCTCTCATAGGTCCTTATCCTTCCCCCTAATCACATGAGTACTATATCCTCAAAAAGTCAAACTATTTACCATTCTAAATATCCATGTATTTTTCATTTTCCATACTCTTTACTATGTTAGTTCTTCTGCCTAGAATGTTCTCCCTCCAAAATCTTCCTTCTAAAAATTTAGCTGAACATTAGATATCTCTATAAACTCCTCATCCCTTACAGGAAAAATCCTTCTCTGAGCCAATCAGATTGAAATAATCTCATTTTCCCAAATTTGCCTATCTTCTATATGCCTTATTGTATTTATCACATAATGTTCAGGGTTGCATACTTTAGATGTAAAATATTTCCACTGCTAGAGTGTGAGCACAGAAGAGTTCAGTATTCTATTCAGAGTGCTGTCATTTGTCAGTACAGCATACTTATGCATTCAATATTTATTAATTTTAAGGATGGGTAAAGAATAGTGAAGATAGTGAAAATGAGAGCATACACAAGAAAACAAAAGAGGAAAAAAAAGAAAACAAATTTGAAAGATGGGAGAAGATTCATAAAATGAAATGTTAACAAGAATCTTGACTAAGCAGGTAGAATCAAGGGACAAGCTACTATGTTTGTCATTTACTCTGTCTTAGGGTTTCTAAGAAGAATGTTTCAATGGTCATGACCATGTAATGTGCTTGGAACTTAAGATTTTCATCAGTAAAGGCATGAACTTTAGGAGTTAGGACTCCTAGCATTGATGAAAGAATGAAGGACACAATCAAGGTAAGGGCAGAAGGCTCATTGCCATGGCCCCAGCAGAACACTCAGACCCATGGGCTAGTCCCTGGCCAGCTCCACAAATGTAGGTTCCACATCTTGGCTTAGTCACCATCAATTTGAAGCTAGCTCCACATTATTTCACTCCTGCATGGGACAGCAGAAGTGGCAGGCAAACCACAGACCTCATATTGGACAAGGTGAAAGTCTGGAATAGATAATTTAACATAGCTAAGTAGAGGAGGAGTCACATCATAGAAGCTGAGGGAAGGTCCACTGAGCAGGAATAATCTGGAAGATCCAATGTAGCTGAGTCAAGGAGGAGCCATGTCAGAGAGACTTGGGGAACATCAACAAGAAACAGAAAGAGAAGAATCTATCATAAAAGGAAAGACATGTAAGAGACAGATTAACCAAATGCAATGTGGCAATCATGTGTGAATTCTACTTTGAAGATTCCATCCCAATGTACATCATTTGGAGACCACTGTAGAACTTTCCACAGAAATACAGGACCATCTGGGGACTAAGACGATGAATGGCAGTTGGAATTTATATGAAAATGTAGGATACTGCTCTCAGAGTAGCCTTTCACAATAAAGTGTTGGAATACTCATAACTCCATGGATAATTCTATGCTCATGAATCAACCTGCTGATTCCACCATCATACACAGGGATAGGGACAGCAAGAGTTCCTAACCTAAGAACTCAAACTCAGTTAGACTCTGCATGAATCCCTGCAGCCTGGTGGACAGAAGCCCTGAATGTGAGTTAGCTGCAGCATGGCAGTGGAAGATTCCGAGATGTTATCAGGATGAGACCATTCAGACTTTCTGCCCAAGAAGCTACATGAGAATCATATATGCACTCTCTCACTAGACTGTATAATCTGTGTTCTCATAGGATTACTTGTAGGTTTGAGTTTTTGTTTCTTTCTTTATTTAGTAGTATAGGACAATGTTATGCTCTTTTATATTTTTTATTAGGTGTTTGTGTTTGTGTATTTTTTCTTTCATTGATTCTGATTTAGCAGATGCCTAGGTTCTCTCCCTCTCCTCAGCTTCCTGTCTAGCTTCTTCACCTCAAACCCCAAAAGTGATACTGTGATGATATTTCTTTATTCTTTTTCCATTAAAACTTTTCAGGCAAAGGTTTTAATTTTCCATATTTAGCTCGCTCCCTGTCCTTCCTTTCTTCTCTAGTATTAACCCTTGATCTTTCTCCACTTAAGCCTTTGGCTCTCCCATATCTTCCCTAGTGTATTGTCCTCTCTAGCAGCAGGTGTTGACAACCACATAACTTCCCTCAATCACAAAGTAAATCTGCTTCTTCCTATTTCTTAGACTTGCTCTGACAAATTTCCTTTGAAAACTCTCAGTACTAGCCCTTTAACTCAACTAAAAGTACTCCAATAGAATCAGAATCCGCAGCAAACTTTTCTTTTCATCCATCCATATCACCCCTGCAAACCTCTCACTTAGTGTCTGATATCTACATCTGACCACTTTTCATTCTTCTTCCTCCACTTCATCTAAGTCACTGCAGAACAATCCCAAATAATAAATGGTCCTAATATCATACAGGATAGAAAATGGGGCAAGTGTGTTGCAAGGACTATCATACAGAAGTGATGCATGATTGATTCTATTATAACCAGAAGTAATTCTTTTCAGCATCCAAACCACTTCAACTAAATAACAAAAGGAGTAAATACTTTCCCTAGACATATAAAGCTGAAAATTATTCACGGAGAGGCAATAGCCTGCTAAAATACATAAACCACAAATCCATATCATTTTTCTAGTCCTCAACCTGAGGCATCCACTCAAAAAAGAGGGGGAGAGATGAGGGACTATAGATACATTCAAACAAAAACACAGACACACACACAAGAGGAAGCAAGGCAACAGAAGATCCACTGAGTACACTAACCTCTCTCAAGGCAAAGCAAGGGGTCACAGAGGTAGAAGAAGACTAATGCCAGGCAGCAGAACTCTGAAAGTTCATAGAAGACATGAAGAAAATAGATGAGTTCAAAGAGGAAATGAACCAGAAGTTCACAGCAATTTCACCCAATATGCCCATGGTGAAATTTTCAGAAATGGATTAAAAAACTGAATGAATTAATCAAAACAGCTCCAATTTTGAATAACAGATTCAACCAATATAAAATCTTCAAAAAGATATCAGATAGAAATTCCTGAAATAAAAGACACTACAGAATTCATGCATTGCAGAAATGACCAAAATGAAGACAGTGTCTGATACTGAAGACAAAATAGTGAATTACAATAAAGAGCTCAGAGACAATCTAGGTCAAAGACTAGACATGAACCTAGACTGTAGTAAGCCTCCAATATGGCAAACCCCATTTATAAAACCTTAAATGTCCACAAAATACTTGGGCAGCTTGTGGAATTAATTCCTCTAAGTAACAGCTGCATTTCTGTATTTCACTGAGTATGTAATTCCTTCCTTTATCCTGTTCTTTGTGTTTCTTCTTGTTCTTCTCTCCTTTCTCTCCTTTCTTTGTCTTCATCTTCTTTGGGCTTCATTTACGTCTATCTCCCTCCTTACTCAGTGAGGTCCATGTCTTGCCTTTTCCTACAGGGAGTAATGCTAAACAAATGTTGCGCACCACAGGCCAAATTGAATATAAAGATGAAAAGCCACTGTCCCAACCCAATGGAAAAGAACCTAAGAAAAGAACACAATGGAAAAGAGCTTAGAAACACAGGACCCTGAGCTCTCCCCCAAATACCTCCAATCTAGTTAACGTTTCCAGTATTTCCTTTAAGAACAGTGAGAGATAAGATTGAGAATTTTCAGATCCTGATGGCAAATAGCACCATAATACCTTGAAAAATACTGTCTCTAACAGCACTGAAACTATGTAAATGTGGTACATACCTGTACTTCTAGTACCTGGGGGGCTGAAGTGAGGGGTTTCCAAGTTCAGGCCTAGGCAACTTAGTATCTGAGCAAGAATTTGTCTCAAAAAAAAAAAAATTAAAACAGAGCTGGAGATGTAGTTCAGCATGAGGCCCTCGACTCAATCCACGGGAAAGAAAAAGGAGAGGGAGAGACAAGACAGTGAGACAGAGACAGAGACAGCAAAGACAAAAGGATTCCTACACAAGGGCTGGGGAGATAGCTCAGCAGTCTAAGCACCTGTCTAGCAAGCACTAGGACCCAGGTTTGATCCCTGGTAACACACTCCGTGCAAGCCACTGAAACTGGGCATGGCGGTGCATGCCTGAATCTCAGCACTGGGGAGGGTGAGACAGGAAGATCACTATGAGTCCAGCTGCATAGTGAGACCCTGTACCAAATAAATAAATAAATCTAAAAAATATATATATTCTTTTACAAATAATGACCACCTTCCAAATAAATTTTTAAGAAAAAGAAACAAGATGTGGACATTTTGATGCCCCTTACTTCACTGGAAGAGATATGTTGGATGTGAAAATAGTTAAGCATTTGGAACATTCAGGATGTTGAGTGCACGTGTGTGTGCATTTGAAAGGTGCCACTTTATAAGAAGTCCTAGGCAACTCAATAAACACAAGAGCCAGAGCAGAGTAATCCCTTTAGTAGGCAGCTCAACTGGACCCTGTGCCAGAAATAACACATTCCAGGAAAAGCATGCATTGCACATTGAGGTAACTGTTTCACACTTTCAAAGAATTTACTCATTAATGTTCAAGCATACTTTAGAAGCAGTTATGAATCTTACCTTTTGGATTTAAATACTTACAGATTTTATATAATATTGACCTCTGTGATACATCCAGGGTGCTCATATTATCTTTAAAATAGGAAGACAAGACACGATTCCTGCTAATTAAAGATGGCTACCCTCACAGACACTTAAGTTTGTATGCAATATCACATATGTTTGTAAACTGAGATCGTCTGCAGTCAAAGATTAGGAACCCTTAGACAAAATAGGATAAAATGCACTACCTACTCATCTCTGTGACATTTCCCTGCGTTAGTCAGACACCAAATAACTTTATTCCCATACTCTTGCTGAGCCAAATGTTTCCATTCCTGAGGCTATCCATTGAAGTACAGTATGAGAAATACTATGACAGTTTATACACCATTTAGACCAGGACAGGGCTGGCCACTAGCCGTCCTCTGACCTACACTATTTCTCATAGGTGAATCCCCCCGTATGTCTGGTACTATGCAAATGAAAATGCCTCAAAGAGATTAGAGGAAGTATTTTTTTATTCAATACTATCACAAATTTGGTAACCATGCTGATCTTCAAAGAAGTAGCTCATTTTTGTTTCTGTCTTTCACAAAACATTTTTGAAGAGAATTTGCCCTTCTGGTTAAAAAAGGAAAAAAAAAAAAAACTATTAAAAAATCTGCAGTAGGAAAAAAAAAAAAACTCTCCCCAGGTATTGCAAATAAGGACTACAATTATATAGTTCATCAGGAAAAGGACTGCATGAAACACTAGCTTTTGGGAAGAAATTCTGCACGAAGCCGGTAGTAGCACTGGTACTGCATTTACTATTAATTTGCTTGCATTGAGAACACTATTCCATTTCAATCTGCCAGCATCCTAATTAAGATGATCTGAATCTTAGGTGATCTATGATTCTGGATCTAAGATAGCACAAACTGCGTCCGACAAGATGTTACACTGTGTGCTTACACGGAAATGATAAGACCGCTGAGCAGAAAAGCATGGCTTTTCACATGTCTGAATCAACAGTGGGCCGAATCTGCCGACATTCAATAAATAACAGCAAAGCCTGTGCCTGTTGCCTTTCTCTGCACTACTTAATTTAATCTACTACATAATGTAATCTTAAAATACTTACAATGTCCATTCTGGTTCCTTTTGACAACATGTACCTTTGTTTTTCTTTGCATAAAGAATAGGTGTATCAAGTAGTTTTTAATGTGTGTACCTGTGTACAACACAGAAAGGCAATTCCCATTCATTACCTTAAAAAATGATGTTTCTGAAGATCTTGTATTAAAGAACGCACTAAATACACAAGCTCCTAATCCCAAACAGGGAAAGAAAAAATTGAGGTAATGTTTTAGTTTACTCGTCCTTTGAAAGATTCAGGACCAAATCTCCTGTAGATGATAATATCTAAGAGATACTGTAAAAATACAGAGAAAACATCTTTTAAAAGCACTCTTCAAATCAGCTTCCCTATGCCCCACCAGCTTAAGTTACCTATCATATATTAGTACAAATTCTTGGTTAATACTTAGGTATCTTGTAAACAAGCAGATGTTAATACTATATTTGTCCTCACTTGACATCTGAAAAAAGGTCAAGTTGTCAGAGATCTACCCAAGTCAAAGGCCATGCAGATGTCTATGCACAGCCAATCTAAAAAGTGTGATTTGTAGGCATGAGCAAACATATTTAAGAGATGTCTGTGTGCTTACTTTCCTGCTATTGTTGAACAGATATCATAGATGACCTTCAAAGTCTGATATCCATTTCCAAAGGATGATGACTTCAATCTAAGAACTTCAAAAGAGGGCAGATAAAATAGGCACAATCCTAGAGTTCAAAGCAGCTAACCTTCAGCCTCCCTTCACTAAGGAAACGAAGGTATTGGTTGGGACCCAAGATAGGTCACCCTTATAGTAAGTGCAAAGTTTTCTGAATTTACAACAAAATCTCCAACTATTCTTTGTCCTGGAAACTTATCTGTTTCCTTAAGGAGAACAAAAGAATGGTTGTGGCTTGTTTTCGATGATGCAAAGTTTGATAAGCCATGTGGGGAAATCCTGGCCTACATTCTAAGACATCTGCAACGATGCGTGCTTTATAGGAAAAAGGAAAGAAACAGAGGATAAGAATATTGTACAACAGGCAAAGTGAAAAAATTTTAAATGCTTTATTTTCAGGATTTTTTTGGGTCTTCTCTTGAAAGGTCAAAAAAAGAATGTAGCCTTTGTTAGGCACTGGATATTCAGTATGTTTTGAAATCCCTCCAGCTAAACGCCATTAAAAAAATTAACATAATGAAAGCCTAGTTTAAGGCTATAAACTTTTACCAATTTATCTTAAAATAAAATACATAATTACAAGCATATTTTCAATTCTTAGATGTGAGTGCTGGAGCTCTATTTCTACAATTGGTGAATTCTGTTCTCTATTTCCATGTATAAAAGATCTCACAGTCCTGGGTAAACTCTTTTTTTAAAAATGAAATACAACAAATAAGATATGCTGCCAAGTCCTGGGGGAGAAGTTTTCCGAGTCTTTGAATTTCCTCCTATCCTCCTTCTTTACAAGATTTCTAAGACCAAGTCCTTTTCTTCAGTCTCTCAAACAAGGTAAAAAGAAAAATACCCCCTAGATATATTCCTTAGATTTTCTATTATGCTTCTCAAGCTCCCAGTAGCTTCTGAAGTAAACTTAAAATGAATTCTGGAGCTATTTTTTTTATTATGTTTTAATTTTAGTTCCTCTTTCAGGTCTAGATGAAGTAGATGATCATAACTGCTTAGAGATGCATTTCAGAGAGCATTTGTACACGACCTATGCAAGGTCACATCATGGAAAGAAAGCTGACATGAGAGATAAGAAGTTGAATCTAGCTTTTTTAGTCTTGAGGAACTTTAGTGTAACCTATTTAGCTTGCATAACTTAGTCCAATATGGCAAGAAAAAATGTACCTATTAAGCAATATTTGTCTCTGGTCTGGATTGTGTCAAGCATTGTTCAAATCACTTATTATTAAGAATCAGTTATCTGGTGAGCCTCACAGCAAGCCGTGGCAAGTAGACTTAGTCATTATCTAGGCCACAGGTTCCAGACATGCCACTTCTTTTCACACTTTAGGCCCTTGCATGTGCTATTCTCTCTGCCTATTATGTTTACCTTAACAAATATCCTTTCTATATTTCATTTAAAACATCAACTCTCTGTCATAAATCTTTCATCAATACCCCTAGACAGAGTTAGTTACTTCCTTCTGTGTGTATTCCTGTCACTTTTAGTCTCTGTTAGTTTTATCAGATCTGTTAGAATTATTTGTTTATTGTCTCCATAACTAAATTAAGAAGGCCGGTACCTCACATTTACCCTTACTTAGAATATATCAGCCTCTATTCTAAGAGGTACATCGTTAGGTACATCGACTCTTTTTAATCTGTATCGCTACATATTGAGGAGGATATTGTCATTATGTATCTGTATTTTACAAATGAGGAACCTGAGAGACAAACAAGTTAAGTCATTTCCCAAGGACATCCAGCTAGTGTCTGTCTTTGAATCCAGCTTAGACTCTGAGCCTATTTTCCATTTGCCCCAGGAGCTAAGAGGAACAGTTTTTTAAATGTCAAACAAATAGAAAGAATGATCATTCTGATTGTCCATAACTTCCTAAACTTAAAGCTTGAAAAAAATATATATATATACATATATATATATATATATATATATATATATATATATATTTCACTCTTTATTTTTTTGCAGAACCGGGGATTGAACTCAGGTCCTTGCACTTGCCAGGGTAGCACTTATTCTACTGAGCCATCTCCCCGTCCCCCTACATTCACTCTTGAGTGAATCAAGGGTATTTATTTATCTGGAGAAAGTTCATTCCAAACTAGGGAAGAGAGAACTAATTGGGCAGTAGCAGACCTAGAATTTTGCCGGCTCTAACCCTGTCAAAAACCTCAAGCTCTTTGAGTTTCCCCAGATTCCACATCTGAGAATACCTACAAAAACTTCTTCTTGTATCACTTTTTATTTTTTGGTACAGAGAATCAAATTCATTACCTTGCACTTGCAAGGCAGGCACTTGTGCTGCTTAGCTACATCCCCATCCCCAAAAACCTTCTTTTGTAGCAACTTTTAGATTCACTCTTCTGGCATGAAAATGCTTTGGAATATGAATAATATTAATAAGGTAAAAAATGTCATTCTTTGTAAACACATGACTCAAGGCATTTTCATCTTTGAAATGATTCAAATAGAGAGTTTTGTTTGTTTGGTTGCTTTAGAAGTGAAGCACCAAATCATTAAGAACCAGATGTATTTATTTTCCCAAGAGATGGAGGGTAGGATGTAAAAAGAATTAAGATGCTCCATGTACAGGCATCAAATCCCACAATGAATGCAATCATTATGTGCGGCAAACACCTACTAATAAAATACTGTTAGATCTTTTGCAAATGGGAAGAGGATCAAGAGATGGAGCAGAGGGGAGAAAAAGGAAAAAGTATATAAAACAAATTCAGATTGCTGTATACATGTACCAACTCCTCATGATGAACGTAATCACTGCATACTGCAAACATGTTCTAATAAAAAAATTTTAAATAAAGTCATATCTCAACTCTCCTCAGTTCAATGTCACATATTTTACATTTAGTGTCAATTTTTAATTCTTATATTTTATTTATTTATTTTTTAATGTATTTGGTTGTTACAGGGTCTCCCTATACAGCTCAGACTTGTATTGATCCTCCTGCTTTCAGCTTCCCCAGCACTGGGATTACAGGTTTGTGCCACTATGCCTGGACTCTATGGCCAGTTTAGCCCATGCTGGGGGGAGGGCTGGCATGGCCTGTAGTGCCAGGGATTAAACCACAGTTCCCGTGCTTGCCTAAACTTGTCTAGGCAGGCACTTTAGACCACTGAGCTATCTCACTGGACCCTAATTCTTATATTTTATATGCATTCTTTATTTTTCTGATTATAATCTTTTCTCCTCATTGTAGAGATTCAAAATCTTCAAAAATATTTTAAAATCTATGATTGTATAATTCTCTTCTAATTATTAAAGATCTCTTCTGAAACATTGTTTCTTTTTTAATTAATTTTATTGAGAAAGAAATAGCAATGAGACAGTTTCAAAACAGGTTAGAAGGACA
>NDGM011193299.1:0-11612 GCA_002564305.1 Octomys mimax | reverse complement strand
AATTTGATTTGAAACTGTCTCATTGCTATTTGTCTCTCAATAAAATTATGGAAAAAATAAAAGAAAAGAAAATAATACAGAATGGTAATAGAAAAACAGCATTTGAAGTGATACTATTGTTAATGTAATAAAGATAAGATCATAGATATAAAAGTGAAAACTAGGGCTGGTGAGATAGCTCAATGAACTAAGTGCCTGATTTGGCAAGCACAGAGACCAGGGTTTGATTCCTGCTCCTGCATGCTGGGCTGGCCCTGCTCCATGGCGTGCTGAGCCAGTGAATGAGTCCAGGCATGGTAGCACATGCCTATAATCCCAGCACTGGGGAGGCTGAAAACAGGAGGGTCACGAGTCCAAGCTGCATAGTAAGACCCTGTACCATACATAAGTGAAAAATATAAATCAAATGATATTAGAGACTTAGTTCAATTGTGACAGCACTATTAGAACATTAAATATGGTTTGTAACATTGATCTGTAGTTAAAATAGAGATATTAGGAGAATACTTAAATTACATATGACATTTTCAAAAGTTGTACAGATATGTATGCATGATAACAATGTAATGATAAATAATACCTACCTATCATTGAAAAAGCTTTGAAAGTATAAACTCTCAGTTTTTAGTCCATTTAATTTGTATTTACATTATACATTTTGTCTACAGTTTCAAAAACACAAATGAATGACTCTTCTTAGCACTATTATCTTTTTTGGGAGGTAAGGGGAAGCATCAGGAATCGAACTCAGGACCTTGTACTTGCCAGGCAGGCACTGTTCCACTGAGTTATACCCCAGCAGTATTATCTTGAGGATCCACAGAGGAGTTGTAATACTCAACTACTGATCTAGGATAGATTATTAAATTAACACATACCACGTTCTATGCATCAGAGATATTATTGGTACTTTTCAACCCATACTCTTCCACAAAAATAAATATAGTCCATTTAGGAACGCTGTTTGATAACACAGAGTATAGGAGTTTTTCAGCATGCACCATGTAGCAACCTTTTGCACCACACAAAAGTGAAAAATTTGGCTTTCTCAAGAAATTTTAGATCTTTTGGAAAGGAAGCTTAGAGGTTTTTCAGCCTAACTCCTTGAGGCTATAAATATGGATATTTAGGTCCAGAGAGCTGGTGAGTAAAGAGGAAAACTATAAGTAGAGTCCTATCTTTGAGGCTAGTCCTTTTGCCATCATCATCTGCTATCTGCCAGAAATATCAGACTGAACTTTAGACATTAGCTGTCAGCCTACAGGGTCAAAGAACACAGCCATGTCAGATGTATACAGACCTTGCATCTGGTAGCTATATGGTGCCTGTCCAGGTTGAGGAGTACCAAAGCTTGTACCATAGCTGAGAAATCCCGTCTGGCCAGGTGACTGCGACTGTGATAATCCACCTTCAGTCTTGATGCCTGCCCACAATGCACCTAAATCAGTTAGTGACAGCTTATCTATCTGTTCATTTTCAGAAGCTGGTAAACACAGAAAAATACCCTCCCACACATATAACTGTCCAGTCACAAAGGTTTCCCATTCTTAGCTCAGTAATAAGGCATATGTGCATACAGTGAAATGCATGAAGTATATAAAGTCATAAAGTACAACTCTAGTTTAAATTAAGGAGAGGAGCCGGTGAGATAGCTCAGTGGCCTAAAGTGCCTGCTTAGGCAAGCTTAGGCAAAGTTCAGGGACCATGGTTCGATCCCTGGCACCACATGCCATGCCAGTCCCACCCCCAGGGTGGGCTGAGCTGGCCAAAAAATTAATGAATCAATTAATTAATGATAATTACATGTTTGAATATCCATTTACATGGGTTTCTCTTCCTTTCTTGCATCTGTCTATAGGAAATAACTACAGAGATATAGTTTTTATACTTAATTTTGTTGTTTTAGAAAGGTTGTCTCCTACATAGTCAAGAAATAGCCATTATTAAATATTAGCCAAACCATTCCAATGTTTCTATGTTGAATTAAAATCTGTTGTTCTAAAAACTCATTAATTAGAGCTGTAGTCTCTGTCTTGTCTTTTTTCTTTCTTTCTACTTCTGCAACAAAGCTGAAGCTAGCACAAAACTCATTTTTAGGTCAGAGGAAGCAACCCTGGATGAAGAACTAAACAGCAAGATTAAAAATAACAATGACAACAACAAACCACCTCAAGTATCTAGATCCAGACAGCAAGCAGAAAAGACACAGGGTATCAAAGAACTGAATCCTATAAAATAGCAGTGATTTTTGTTTATAACAAGTGAAGTTGGCCACTATTTCCTTTTTTGTTTCATTTTCAAATCATCAAATACAATTGTTTTAAATTTAATCTAAAGCACACTCTGCTTTTACGTATTTAAAAGCTATATGGATTGTATATGGGGTTTTGTAGTTGTAGTTATGCAAAAACAAATTTAGGCTTCCATATGATCATATGAAAACAATATATTTGGGGCCCCAGAAGACTTCCCAAAGGACCAAGTTGCCATCCCAACTTCAGGACTTGGGTGGGCAGCACTGAGGAGTGTGGCTCAGCTCTGGATCATAATTAAAGACAGTCCTGAAAGTTAACAACTGTCCTTGATTTCCACAGAGACAGGAGAGAAGCATTCCAGCCAAGAGCATTCACATTTTTGAATAATTTAGCTTTGTATTTAAGATAAATGATATCTTTAGGATCTAGAATACTCTAGTCTTACTGTTTATTTCCATTTTAGGGGAATTTCACCAGTAGAAGAAAGTTCGGTGATTGTCCTAAGGCAGTGGAAGAATCTATCTATCAATTGGCTGAGAGAGCTTACTCTAATTTGTGGAGTATCTCAGCACCCTCATAATGGTCTGAACATTTAATACTTAACCTTAACACTTTTGTAAACCTGACTTTTTCAGCCTGTGCAGGCATTCTCAAAGCAGTAAATAACCAACTCAAGTAAGCGATTACTGCCAACACCCTGCCGAGACGGGTGGTTTCATGGCTCCAGAAACTCTCTTTCTTGCATGCTGTCATCATTAGGAACTTTTCCCTCCTCTCTCTATGTGAGTTTATACTGATTTGCTTCCAGTTTCACCTGTACCTTTTAGCCAGGGAGCTAAGGTGGAGAACTGGTGCACAAAAGCAGGAATGAGTAGAATGTACTCAGAGCTACATCTGCCCCATAGTTTCTACACACAAGGCAGCAAACACATTTCTCCGCTAAACTCCAAGCAGATCCGTCAAAGAATATAACACATTGTTCTTCTCCACGATCTATTCTCACCATGGAAGGATGTGCTTATTTTTAAACAAATCTATGTAAAAGTCAGTGAGCATAGATCCTTAAATCTTTAAAATTATCTACACATGGACTCTTAGTACTAAAAAATCCTGAACCATGTTTTCTTTTTTCTATGAATAATCCAAGGGAGAAAATACTGCCATATGTTTCAATACCCTGGCTCAAGAAAAATAAAGCCACTGGGTTACAAGTCCATAAGCTCATACTCTAGGACCAAAAGAGCAAAATGAGCATAATCAGGCAAATGCTAAGGACTGAGGCTGACTCCCAGGAGGTTTATAACCATGGAAGCGCTGGGAATCATGCCCTTACTGTTCAGCTTGCTGCCATTACCTCCCCAGCCTCGCTTAGCACCTGCAAATCTTTACCCTCACCCTGAAAATTCTGATTTGCTTTTCTTCTCACCCTCTGCTCCTATCATTCTACTGAAGCAGCTGTCTCAGGTGGCAAGGACAGTTCACGAATGGCTTAGAATTGAAGGACTCTAATATCAGCCCAAAAGTTGGCAAAAGAAGATGCTCAAACCCTACCACAACTGAATGAGAAAGAGGGAAAAAAGAACAAGCACAAGGCCAAGAGCTTTAGGCAGTATCAGGTGTGACAACGTCATCAGTGGGAGGCTGATAGTACTTTAGTATTGCACACTCTGAAAAATACACTTACATTCAAATAATCTTATCAATAAAATTGGAGCATATAAACTGGAGACTGCCCTGACTCGTATTACTTGACTCATTAGAAATAACAGCTGTACAATTTAGATTACAGATATTTTCCTCTTTTATCATGAATAGTCTAAAAAGAAAATTATAGATAAGTCTGATCCATATTATGAGAAACCTTGATTAAAATTATACAAATCAAATTTATCTTTAGAAAGCCCATTTTAAGGCTATTTCTAAAGTCTGGTTTAAAGGTACCTAGCTAGATAATATTTAGTCCTGTTTTGAGTTACAAAAGCTGCAGTTACATATGATTTAGACTTTTCTTTCTATAGTTCTATAAGAGATATATATATATATATATATATATATATATATATATATAGTCATTTTTATGTAAAGCAGAAAAAAACTTTCAATTATTAATATAATGCCATATATAGTTATTAATATGCTACATATATCACGTAATTATTCTATTAGTCCTTTCCTTCAACAGTCCATGTACTTTTTCTTGATCATCAGTTTCATCTTTTAATAAATTGCCAATAACTCATGTATTTGTTTCAGGTGTTTAAAACTGAGATTGCAACTCCATTGAAGAAAAGGTATTTTGAAATTTGAAGACTTTTTTTAGATGGAACTTTGAGATTTGGCTGGATTTATTCTTCATTTACAGGTATTGACCCTGCAACAATTGAGTTAAATTACACCAAAATAAAGATAATCTCCAGGTGGGATGGAATAAAGGGCGATGTGAGCTTTAAATGTTTCCTGATTTCCTTCTTCAAAGTGCAGTCCAGGAGGTGATACATAGATCACTTTTCCTAATGGTTGATAATACTGAAACTTGATAAGACAGCCACCCCCTAAGTTCAGAGAGAGAGCTTGTTGAGCTCCTTGTGTACTTTCCTAATCAGGAGAAGGCATCTGATAAATAGGAAATGGATCTGTACCCCAAAAGACTTCATTGACAGAAGTTTTATCACAAATATGCACAAAAATACTTTGGATTCCAGAGCCAAATGCTGGGATAGACATAAGTGGAGAAAAAAGAGAATGAGAGGGCATATGACCCATGAAATCTGTTTGCCACCTCTGACCTCAAGATAAGACTTCAACTCTTACAGTGCTCACTAAAACTCATCATATTAAGAATTTAGACAGGAAAGAAGACAACACTTTCTCATGTGGCCAACATCAACAGTCTTTAAGTCCCACTTAAACACACACACACACGATGGCCAGTAATACAAAAACGGGCAGATTACTTACCATAGGAGGAAATTCCGTAAGGCTGTCCTGGCTGTGGGTACGTGGCATAGGCTGTGGCTTGTTGCATTCCTGGGGTAAACTGTGTTTGCCCATATGCAGCCATAGTTTGTGAGGAAGGGGTAGGGAGAATATGTGGGTATGGTCTGCTATTTGTCAGAAATGACAGAAAATAGAAAGCCCATGCATTAGATGGAAACATGCAATTAACAACCACATCACAAATTCCAGTTAAAGAGCATATCTTAAAGTCAAACTTTCAAAAATAACAGACAAAGCACTAAAGCACTTCAGTGTGTTTACTAGATGCTCAATACAAATTTGTGTATATATATATTTAGGCTTCTATGAAACAGAACTTTATTTAAATGAAGATGTAACATATGGGCACAGACATGACTTGAAATAAAGTAAAAGTCTACTTGGAAAAGTTATTTATTGATTGAGAGAAAATACATCTTACTTGGAAGGATAAATCTGTGGTGGAGAGAACTGGTGAGTTGGTCTTGGACTAAAGCTGCTGCTTCCGACTGTTGAGGAAAAAACAAACAAACAAACATAATAACCCAAGAAGAACACAAAATATGGAGAAAACATTTCTATATTTACCTATGGCTCTGCCTTAAGAAATTTCAGCTACTTGACCTTTATAACCCTCAGAAGTGACAATGTCATATCATTTGACTTAATAGAAAGCAAAGCTGTAAAAAAAAATTCATAGGAACTAACGAGGTCTAATTTTAACTGAATTCTTTTAAAACCACAACTTTAAATACTTACCTGCGCGCTCTGAGGGCTTTCACAGTGGTAAATCTTTAAAAGCACATATAGTCCTAGTCAGTGTGAAGAAAGACTCAGAAAGGGGAAGAGGAAGCTGAACCGTGCAGCTGGGAAGGACCATGAAAGGTCCTCTGGCCTACTGTCTCTGCTCAGCGGTGTCAGCAAGGAACATGGTCTAACCATTCGGTGAGTAGAAATACATTAGGATACATCTTCATTTGCTTGAATTGACTTAACAACATGTTTTAAATTCATCCCTGTAACTATCTTAAATCTCTCAACTCTGTGTGTGTGTGTGTGTGTGTGTGTGTGTGTGTGTGTGTACAGATGTTGGTGCCCTTTTAGTTATATGTGTTCAGCATCAATCTTCATGTAAAAAGTTTGTTTTTAAATAAAAAGATATTTAATCATTCAAGCAGAACTCAATTTCTTGCAGATTTACCTGATCCAATATGTTTTAGAGGCACACTAAACCCCTATCAAACATTCATTCTTTCATTGTCATTCTGAACAAAGGAGCAAAAATTCATTTTAATTAATGTACGGCTTTAAAAGGATAGTCCTTAGTTTTTATTATAAAGACAATATATGTGTACACATGATATACACACAGATATATCTACAGCTACATGTACATATTTACATGTGTTAGTGTATTCAGATAGATGGATGGATAGATAGCTAGATGGAAGGACAAAGAGACAGATAGACAATTTTTTCTCCCCATCAAAAACTTTAACCTCCACCTGGAAGATGCATATTCTTTATGTACAATCATCACCAGTAGTAAATGATTTCTTCTTTCATTAATGACCATTGCCTTCAGTGCTTCTATGATTTATTAGCATTCTATGTTAGTTGTCTAATACTAGTCATCCAGGTGAAGACTTGAGCCTGTGCATCTACATTAGATGACTGAGGTTATATTTTGCCTTAGACTCTTTCATAAAGTTCCATGCACTCAAATTTTAATGTATTTCTTTATGTTATGACCATATCAATGCACATATGTTTTTCATGTTTAGTTGTCTAACTTTTGTTCTGGAGAATAGTAGTAGAGTCAGCCTAGAATCTCAAAATCCATTTACAATCCTTTCTGAGTAAAATAAATAGGGCTTAATCCAGAGACAATGGAATAAGTCTAGATCAGTCCTGTTCTTGCAAGCTGCCAGACATACACCATCTGGTTGTCAGCTTGGCAGTAATGGCAAAACAATCCAGCTGGTATCCTCTTGGCACTATGTAGATACTGTCACTATCCAGTTCCAGGTTCTGTGCTCCTTGCTGCAAATGTCGACGTGCAGGAACCAGTTTTGTGTTTATCTTGTGAGAAGGGTGACATGCACGTAGCCATGGCAGGATGGGATCTAGACTATGGTTTGCAGAAGGCAAGGATGAGTGAGTGGACACAGACCGAGGACCACCACTTGCCCAGCTTCCTCTACTCCCTTTTTTAAACCCCAGAAACTGGCCATGGGCCATAGAAATTTATCCAGTGAGTTAGAGTTAGGGAAGAGAATTACATTCCTTAGAGAGTCACAGTTAAAATAAATGTTTGAAAATCAAACAATGCAATGCTGCTAATCATGGAAACCACAGGATTCCATTTATTCTTTTCTAACTCTATATCTTATGTTTTTCAAATTATGGATTAATGCTCATGAAAAGTTCATGAATTCAAATTAATAGGTTGTGCCCAGCAACTTTTACAAACAAAAAGTAATAGAAGATATCAGAGATATTTATTACAAAGGGTAAGGTAAATACTGTGAAGCTGGGATTTAATTATATGTATTTTTCTATGTATGTATGTATGTATGTATGTATGTATGTATGTATCTATCCAAAAAGTTTGAGGGGTTATTGAGTAAGATAATTAAACTCAGAGTCTGGGATTGAAATTTCATTTTTAGTTCAAACTTGAATCCCAACTCTTCTCTAAGGTTCTTTGTGTGTTCTATAAAATTATCGCAACAACATTAGCTATACTTCATCTGATTGTTGTGAGAACTAAATGAGAATTGACACAAACTAGTTGTAATATTTGAGTTAATTTGTGTTTATTTTCTCAGATTCTCACTATCTTTGCCTCAAAGCTTGATCTTCTTTCTGTGTTTTTAATTCTGCCCAGCAGGTAACATCCACTATGTGTTCAGCAAAATGTTTAAAGATGTAAAATTATCTACTCCCATTCTACGCATGAGCCACTCAGGGCTGACAGAAGTAATGCACTCACACAAATAAATCGAAACGCTGGTATTTGAGCCCAGGTTCCCTCAATTCTTCCACTGAAGCATACCATCCTCTGACCCCTAACCAGAAACTAAAATGTAACAATCATCTCATTGCCTCCATTTCAGGACCTGTGGTTCGTTCACTCATCCCAATCCAGGCATAGCCTATTGGTCCATCCACTGCCTACTCAGGCTGCCTCTCTTCGTGGGACTCCAGTCCTAGCTCAGGACTTCACCTGCAGGAGCTATGTGGCCACTCTCCCTGTGGCCACTCAGGGATGGACACCTGTGCTCCACTGCCTCCACCACCATGACACATCTGTCCCAAGTGGAAACCTCTTCATATCCATCCTCCAGTTCCCAATCTTTCTACCGGTCACACTGTCCCTAAGAGAAATTCCAAATTCCTCAGAAGAGTATACAAAGAGACACAAGCTTTAGCTCTCTTCTGGGTTTATTATTATGCAGCCTTCCTGGATTTTGGGTCTCTTCCACATGACTTCAGGTCATGAATTCTTATGTGCTTCTTGGTTGTTTTTTATACTCTGCCTTTCTTTCTTCTAATGATCTTCTTTCCTCTGCTTGACAAACACTCCACCATCAAGACTAAAATATCTTCTCATCATTTTCTTTTTGAGTAAGTTTTCCTTTCTCTGTATTTTCTTGGAATGCTGCAAACACTGGCAATGAGGCACTTGCCATACTGCATTATGGGCATTAGGTGCGTAGATGTTAGGCCCTCTGCCAGCCATGAGGATCTGAGGCCAAGAACTTCTTATTCACACTTGTTTTCTTAGCAACTGATAAGGCCTGGCACATGGTAAGTAATTAAAAATTAATACTTGCACAATAATAAAATGAGATTTAGGTCAGGCACAAAGCAGAGTTTTTTAAAGATCAAAGTTACTTAAAGAATGGTTCAATTATTTTATGTACTTCAAAAACATATCAACAGATCTGACCCAGCTATTTATCAGTATAAGCTAGAGTAGGTAGTATTCCTTTTTTCTTGGTTACAGGAATTGAATTCAGGTCCTTGAGCGTGCCAGGCAAATGCTGTGCCACTGAACTATATCCCAGTCTGAGTAAGTAGTACTCCTTAAGAGATAAACATGAAGAACGTACGATGTGATCTTGCTGCTATGTACTTAAATGCATCTAAAATTATTGAATATTTCAATTGGTATTCAATGAAGCCTTAGTTTTTGAGATTTCTCTAAATCCAATTCCCAGCACTCTGCATGGCCTGAAGTGAATAACCTTGCAATATTACACTTCAAGTGCTTTTCTCATTAATAATATAACATATGCTTTTAATCAGTAGTACAAGAATCCAGATTAATTTTAATTTCTGGGGACCAGAATAACCTGAGGCAAAGGGAATGACCAAGAACAGCTATGAAGGTAGATAAAACAGTCATCCATCATTTGCAAACTTTAAATTACACATGCCACAAAGCCTTGGGCACAAACAACCAATATTTTCATATTTTTTCACATTTCTTTTCAGTTGTTGCATTTTTTTCTCTGAAATGTGTCTGTGCAGACTCAGGAAGGCCATCTTCAGTAGTCTGGGTTTTTTGTTGTACCAGGAATTGAACTCAGGATCTTGTGCTTACCAGGCAGGCGCTTATGCTGCTGAGCTATCTTTCTGGAAAAGATCACCTTCAGAAGGTCTGCTTCCCTCGAGTGAAGAGATACTGGGCTAGGAAAGCAGCCTCGCTCCTGAGAGGCCTACAACTCTTGTGGGTGGCCTCAGTAAAAAGTTATTAGAATGCAAGGCAGTGTCAGAATGCCCCACCTAAACTTAACCTTCCTTCCTTTCCCATTTCATCTCCTCCTTTCCCCTAACATAATTCTGGAGCATTTATTCCTGCCTTGGTGATTTTTCTAGGGAGACGTGAACTAACATAGTCACCACTCTGCTGAGCCAGGGAAATACTGGCCTCCCTCGTTCCACGCAGCCCTTCTACCCTTCTCTCTGTACAACAAACAGTGTTAAACGCAGAAGGTAGATAATGCCACAACCTGGCTTGCCCTGCACTCCAAGCTTTCCACGATCCTTGACCCAAACTTTCCCCTCACTTCACCAGGAGTTCTACACAGATGACCTCTTCTCAGAGACCTCACCTCCGCAGAGACCCTCTGGTCTTCCAATGTGCATTTTCATCAGATTTTATTTTATTCACAGCACTCTTCATGGCCTATTATATACACTAAGCCTCACTATGACTCATGTATTATCTATTCCTTCTTTAAGAATGAACACCCCATGGAGCCAGGGACTTGTCTACCTTTTACTGCTGTATTCCCACTCAGTAGAACACTGCCTTCCTTGGGGTAGGGGCTCAATAAATACCTGTAGGATGTGTGAGTTAGAACGAGCACATTGTTTTTAATGACCAATTAAAAAATAAAGAAACCATATTTGTCACATAGACATCTCTTCCCCTAAAGAAAAGTGTTCCTGTTTCTATTTTCAAACAGCATCAGACCTCAGTTTTGTATGATCAGTAATAACAACTGAGATGGTATTTCATAACAACAAATTGCAAAGATAGCACGAACACATTATTAGTCCTTGTGGTTCTTAGAACATTGCTTTTCACTGGTAAAAGTGAAGGAACAAAATTTTACTGGAAAATGATGAATAATCTTACAATTTAATTTAGCCATAAGCCTTGGAAAATCAACTAGTTTTCCAAAAGCAGATACCTAAGGGATTTTCTGGAGCAGAGTGAGATTCATGACCTCTTAGTGCTTCTGGATACTAAGAGTCCTTTAAAGACAGAAGTGGAGCTACTGTTACTAACATCAGAGTGAACCTATTTCTTTTCCTGCTGTCTGTTTGTCAAAGATACCAAGAACTGCTGGGATGGGTATTTTAAGTGCATATGAATTTTTAAGCCATCATAGAATAAAGGAAATAGAGACGGTAGCCACAGAAATAAAGATCAATTTGAGAGTTAAAGATTTAGAGACTTCCTTCTTTTATAAAACAAAGCCCTATTAACAGTCATTCCAATATATCATAGCTTTTTGTACCTTTACCCATTTAGAGGAAATAAAAAGTAGGGAAAATACAAAAGTAGGGAAAATAGAAAATTAAAAAAATCATATCCATGGCGTTCTGTGCTTCCTCTATCTGCCTCAACTCCTCAGTCCACCCAATTATTCCCTGTGTCCAACACAGACAGTCAATCTGTGGAAAACAGACACAGGGGCTGGGGTTCAATCTCTGGTCTGCCATTCTGGCCCCGCCCCTGGGGCACAAATGAAACTGGGCATGGTGGCTTGCACCTATAATCCCAGAACTTGGGAGGCTGAAAAACAGGAAGGACCACTAAAAGTCTGATCTGTGTAGTGAGACCCTATAGACCCTGTACTA
>NDGM011193295.1:0-18627 GCA_002564305.1 Octomys mimax | reverse complement strand
TGCTTTGCCAAGATTGTTCCAAGTAGGTGCTTTAGACCACTGAGCCATCTCGCCAGCCCAAGTTTCATTTTTTTAAAAAGAAATTTTGTTCTAACCTCTTAAAAAATTGGAATTTCTTTAAAAAAATGAAATATAGTAAATTCCAACATCCAAAGTTGAGCTGTTCCTGGACTGGTAAAGATGGAAGCTTGTGGAATAAGATAGTAAAGATCCTTAAACCAGAAAAACTTTAGATTTTATTCCAAAATAACGGAGGACCTACTACAAGGTTTTAAGCACACAAGTGGCCAGATTTGTGTCAAGGACTATTGTAGCTCCTTGTAGAAAACAGATTTACCATGACTAAAGACAATGAGATCATAAGAGAGGCACTATATAGTTCTAGCAACAGATAACACTCCCTTGGACAAGCATGACTGAAGACTATTTTGAGACATACTTACATGACATGATTTAATGACTTAATAACGATGTCTGTGATGAAAAGAAGTATCAAGAATAATAGTATGGTTTGGTTTGAGAAATAATGGAGAGGAAAGGATAACAAAAGAGCAGATTTTAAGAAAAAGATGTTTGGGTCAGTGGTATTAGTAAGTTGTAATATGAGGTAGAGCCTATCTATTGTAATTATGTGACAAGTCACAGAACTATAGTTGGTACCTATCCCTATCTCACTTTTCTTCCAGTCAATGAGTTTTGGCTAATGGAGCAACTCAAAACTTCCATTTTTATTTGGGATTTTCAAAGTCTGCTGAATCTTCCCAAGCTACTAAAACTCTGCACACCAGTGTTCATTCGATACAGTCTCACTATGCAGCTCAGACTCAGTGATCTCCTGTCTCAGGCTCCTGTGCTGGGATTACAGGTGTGCACCATTATGCCCCATTTTGGTGTCCCACATAGCACTCCTATTTCTGGGGCCAGTATGCCATGTGGCACCCGGGGCTGAACGTGGGTCCTTGAGCTTGCCAGTATGTGCGTAGACTGCTGAGCTATCTCCCCACTCCCCAGCATTTCCTCTGCTTAATGGTCTCTCACAAGAGATCTTAGTAATGCTACAAATTCAACTGGCATTGTAATTTTGGCAATTTGGGAATCAACCTCTATGTGATACTTGGGACTTAATGACAGACGAATTTATTCACCCTGTGCAGAAAGACTCTGAATTTTATTCTGTGCTTAAAGGTGAATTTCTGGCTTTCAGCTTGTCCTTTTCCCTTCATCTAATGAAATCCAAGTTCCTGTCCAATGGTTTCCACCATCTTGATTCACTTTACCTTGTGACAGCGTGGTTGTAAAAATTTTGCCCTCAATAGGTATATGAACCTAAATAAGGCTATTACTGGCTGTATTGCTGCTTGCCACTACCTCTTCCCTCACCTGGCACACAGAACAAGTCCTAGCTACCCTTAATGCAGATGTAGTGCAAGAATTTCTGAAATTTGCTATGTTCATAACTCTGGAGCCTACTATTTATTTAAAACCTGTCTATTCATCTGAGCACAAGTAGTTACAATTCATTTTAGCTAACAAAAGGGGGGGGGACTTAAAATTGTAAGGAAGATACACTTTAACAGTGAAGGAAAATCTGGATAATCAGGCCTTGCTTGAAAACAAGAAATCAGGGTTCTTTGGTCATCTTGAATTCATGAATATACTGTATGATTTTGAGACAGTAACATCAGAATGACTCAACTTCTATCACTCTGTGTCATTTCTGTTACAACCCAAAGTCGTGACGGGAAGGTAATTTTGCCAAGACAGTTTGTATTACTTAAGCTTCAGCTAGGGAATGAGGCTTGGGTACTGTAATTTATAGTTCCATTAAAACCACACAGAATGGATAGTAGTTTTCCAAAAGACAAGGGATTTATCACTAAAGAGACACAATTTGGGGCAATCCAAAGCAAGAAGTGTCTATTATACCAACATTTTAAATGTTAGGAAGTAGGAAAGAACTTGCAATAAAGTAATAGCCAGGAAATCAAGAAATGTAAATGATATAGCACTTGGAATGTTGCAAGATGCAGACTGGAATTGCCTGTGATGCTGAAAGTTCAGACAAGATGCATATTAACAGATTCAGCACTCAAAAAGTCACTGATCTTGAGTGTAGCTGAGATCAGAGTAACTCAGGAATTAAATACAAGTGACTTTCATCTATTATAAATGATGCAATAAGGGTCTTAACATATTAACATCATTTGAGAACAGAAATAATTTTATGAATTCTCAAAATATAAATCCCTAATAACCCAAGTATAGGCCTTTGAAAGTTGTATTTTAAAAAATTTAAGGAATACTGAGCTCTGAGTTTCCTCCAACAAGATAGAGCAATCTGTCAACTTGAGTAATGGATTAGATAAAGGTGCACATTTTTTAATCCTTCGACAAAACAGGCTCAGTATTTAGCAACTTGCCAAGGTCAAACAGTAAGCATTAACTTTATTTTTAAAATCCTTTATTTTTTAAAATAAAGTTTAAAAGTAATGTGGTAGTGTATCCCAATACAGAACTGTGTAAATTTGAGGCTCATGTAATCTACACTGTTCAAGCTATTAACACTTTTATATGTATTTACACATATACACGTATTTTAAAATGTGTTTACATGACATACTTTTCTATCCATAGCTTATTTAATATATCATGGCCATGTTTCCATGTCCATTCACAACAAATGTAGCTTATTCAACAGATGTGTAGACGTTTTGTACAGCTAGGCCATAATATCCTTTACTGATATTTTCTTCTATTATTTTCTACCATGTTACTTGTGCAGCAACTTATTCTCTCCGTTGTCTTTAAAAAATTTCAGTGTAATTATGACCTTAGTTTCATGAATACTTGGACCTATCATTTCAATGTTGGTAGATACTATAAATTAGGACTCAATTTTGAGTAATAGAAACTCAACTCAAAGTAGCTTAAGCAAAAAGTGTATTTATTGTTTCACATAACTGAAAAGTCCAAGGGATATACTAGCTTCAGGCACAGCTGGATCCAGGAGCAAAAATGCTGTCATCAGGACTCAAGTCTCTCCATCTTTTGGCTCTGCTTTCTTGTGCACTGGCTTCATTTTCTGACTGGCTCATTCAATGTGGCAGACCCTGTTGGTTTGAATTTTAGTTTTTAGTCCTAGAAACTAAAGCATTTCAGTAAACAGAATCTGTTCTCCACCATAACTCAGTAAAATCCAGAGGACTGAATTACCACTGGACCAACTCATGAATCATATGAACACTGCTGAAAGAATTGATATGGTTAAGGAAAGACTTTGCTGACTGATGAGGTCTGAATGATATACGCCTACTCACAAAACCCAAGGTTGGGTTAGATGGTCCAAACCACATTAACTGAAAATAGAAGTGATGGTTCCAGGGTATATCAGGGAGTTAAAACGGGATGGATGCTGGACAATCAAAAACAATGTATGTCCAGAATAAACCAGAGACTGAAAAAGCTTAACTTCTGCTCATAAAAGTAATTGTAGTTACAGCTGGCTCCTCAGTAATGGAATTCTAAAAATAGCCATGAGTATAAATTTGTCTTGTCTTCAGAAAGCCTACAGTTCATGAGTGGAACAATCATGTCCAATAGGGTACTTTGGATGATACTATAGAATTTCAATGCATGCAAACTCAGGTTTTATTCCACAGCCTCACCATCCTGGTGATAAAAAGGTCAACTAGCCTTCCACTGGCAAATAGTTCTCGAAGGCTATTTGTGTCAGTGGTAACTTAAGTTCAGTGAAAAACTTCTCATATCCCTTTAAGTCTTGCAAAGTTGAAACAATATTTGTTTGTATTGATGAATCGACTCATTGTGTTACTGCAGAAGTGAGTAGACTCTACTTTCAATCTGCTACACTCTTTCCAGATGTGGTAGGAGAGGTCCCAGGTGCTATAAATGAGCAAACATAGAATCTTAACTATTTAAAAAAATAAATAAACTGCTTGGTCAAGGTGTATGCAATTGGTATTTTTTGTTGTGACAATAAGTCCTTGATGAGGTGATGTACAAGCTAATTTCTATTGAGAAATCCGTGGTGAAATTCAGCACAAGATAAGCTGAAACTGGCTGGTGTCTTCTCAAGGTCAGCAGTTGCTTGCAGCAAGTCAAACGAGGCAGTTAACAGCTCAGACAGGTAAATTGACAAGAGTAACTCCAGCAGGGCCAGTCAAATCAATAACCAGGTTATCACCTGGAAGAACAGGCAGACTAATGAATGAATCTTAAGTTTTGCCCTGGGTATTCAAGTTATTTCATAGGGCTTATGCCAGATGTAATTTTCTAATTTCAAGGGACAAGCCAGATATAGGGCTTTTTCTGCTCATCTGCCCAAGAACAAGCATCTCAGGAGAAAGCCATATCCTTAGTCCAGACTTGAGGTTCTGTTTAGAAGTCTATCCTACATCTGAGAATAAAAGGGTGGCAGAGCCAGGTTTGTTGAAGTTGGCCCTACGTTCTTTGGCTATCAATTCTTCATCTTCTGTAACTTAGCACATCTCTGAGAATTCTTACAATCAAGTCATGGCTTCAGATTGGCTGAAATGACACACTGAAAGATCAGGGTAAAATCTGAGGCATGGAGACTGCAGGCAATTTCCTGTGTTTCAGTTGTAGGCTTTTCCCAATCACCAAGTTTTTATGCACAGTACATGTAAGACTCTTGCACAGATTACCCTCATCTTGACTCAGTATAACAAGATCAGAAGGAATTACTGGCAGTGTAGATCGTCTTTTTCTGCAAAGCACATACAGGAAAAAGCAGAGAAGAAAAAAAAAGCTGACAATTTCAAGGAAGCAGAAATGTGAGCTTGTAGATAATTTCTTCTTTATGAATTATAGTTGTGTATTCAAGCAAAATAATCATTTAGATTTTAATTTGCTGAGGTTGAGTCAAAAGCAATTGGATCTAAGCCTTGATTGTGTGTAAACCAAGTCACGCAATCAGATTAGTCTGAGGACAAGGGAAAGGATATGAAGAAATCATTTCCAACATTTAACCAGTACATTCATAACAAAAGCTGAAGATGGCTGACCCTTAAATAATTAACTTTGAAGGAATGAAATTTTCTTAGGACATAAGTCGGCATATCCCTGGAATATTCCTGTACCTCAGGAATTAAAGTCTTCTTACAGAAACAAATTGTCTTAATGCCTAAGAGTATCTCACAGCAAGAAATGAAGCCAACCACACTGAATCAACATAAATGACAATACTGAAACAGATGTGATTCCATTCAAATATCCAAAGACAGACTCTTCAGTCTACTGGTAAAATCTTTAGCTGCCATCTTTAGTTTTTTGTTAATCTACATTTCCAGCAAAATGTAGATAATATACCATTTTAAGTCATCATAAAGTAAGTTATGATATCCTGGTCAAAGGGCCTAGGTCCAACTATCCCTACCATATGCTGGTACTGGGTATTAAGTCATGTTAAAAGTGTCTCTTACTGGCTAGAAACATTTTTTCAAATGACTGTGTTTTATATCACACAAGAAAGGATGCTCAAAAATGATGTCTTGAAGATTAGCTGTCATAAGTAAAGATGAGTAGACAGTAATTATGGGGAATCAGCAAATAAGCCAGTGAAGAAATTGATTTGGGATTTTATTTTTAAAGGTTAACTCATTGATCCTCAGAACAGTCAAATGAATAAAAACCAAGGAAGAGAATAATGTAGTGTAACTAGGTTGAGTCACACAGTGATTTGTAGTTTAAGATGAAGAATGACAATCAGGTACTTAGAAAATGTTGCCAGTATCTGAATTCTGCTTCTGTAGTTAATGACTGTTTCTTGACATGAAGTAGAGTACCATGGCTAATGACGAGAGGTCTAATGAAGTTGGTATAAGATGGCCTCAGTGAGGCATCAGTTTCCAGCTTGCAGGCAATTCACGTATCCAAGAATAGTTCAAGACTTCAGTCATATACTTCAAGTACCACTAATGTGTTTCGTATTTGTGAATGATGCTTAGTAGGGTTTGTCAATGTAGAGTGTATATAAATTGCAGACTATATCCAACTCCAGGATTCACTGTAAGTTCATCTGGATTATAGGCTAGTAATAAAAAGTTCACTCGTCACCACTTTCAGTCCATATGAACATTCTGGGGGCCAAAGACATGCCAAATGGTTCTAAGTCTGCACACAGTAAATATTTTTAAGAATATTCAGTATTAGTTGAATATGGACTATACTGAATGGAGATACAGAAAAGATCAGAAAGCCATTCAGGTCAAACATGTTGTATAGGGCAGTGGTTCTCAAATTGTTCTGCAGTTTTGTACGTTGTAAAGAAGTCCCTTTAGGTGTCAGCATGGTGGTAAAGGAAGATGCTTGTGGCAGGCTGCAGACCCCCACTCTTGCTTCACTTCATCCAGAGCACCTTCACTTTTACTCTGGGCTTCCACATAGTTTTCATTCAAATGGCTTCATGGCCACAAAGCCTTTGGAAAACAAATGATCTAAGAATAAGTTGTTCACAAAATGCTGAAATAGAAAAAATATGTCACAGAAACCATAAACTGGGTGAACAAAGCCTGTAGTAAGCTAAGGTATCTTCCTATTCATTCTTTCATTAAGGAGGACCATATTAAAGGGTAATGGAGTTAAAACTCATGTCTAAAATAAACTTCAACTGCCTGAAGTTTAGTTTATAAACCATTGCCAGAGGATAAGACTATTGGTTTTAAGTTGCAATAGCTGTGAGGCTTTTGCATATAGTTGCAAAACACATCACATCTTTGTAAACATTGTTTCAAGAAGTCCATGATGGCTAGATGACTTCTCTTAAGCAATAAGATCTCAACAGACCACAATGCAAATTCTAAACAAAGTATTCTCTCCTTATTTCTTCCTCCTTCCCCTTTCCTCTATTTCCCTTTTCAATCTCCTTACCCACCTAAGATGCAATCCCTTAAAAAAATGTTTTATACCATGATTCTAACAAATATACTGCTAAATGTTATGGAACTCACCCTTTGGGGAGGGGACAGAACTAACATTCTCCCATTATCCTCCCCATATAGTTCCATATTTATTCTAGAAGCTCTTTTGCTAAAAAAAATTAATGATCAAGATGTAGTACTGAGATGATAGGGACAAACAATTTTAAGCAGTTAATGACAAGGTACGAAAAAGAAAGGTTTCAAAGACACTGGGTTATAGGGTCTCCAGGCCAACATGTTGATAGTCACGAAACATTGTACTATTCAACAGTAGTTTCCCATTCTATTAAAAAGAATGCTACCAAAAATTACATTGTCTTTAAATTAAGACAGTGGGCTAAGATACAGAGGTCTTTACTGCAAATCTTTTGGAAACCTTTGACATCCTACAATGCATTGTGGGCTAGGGATAAGGGATATATCTTACAGTATTTTACGACCTTACTGCATAATAGAAGCTCTCCACCTGACAGGTATACATTATTAAAAAAAAAAAGATGGCTCATTTTGTGTAAATATTAGTTTGGGGGCAGAAGACTACAGGTAATCTTTCAGCATTCATGAGTTTCTTAAGACACAAAGGGGATGTCAGGTCTTTCTTGGGAAAACTATGAAAATGGACAAAAAGATCTAAAAGCGCCTTGTTTCATATTAGGTAGCCTTATTATCTAATGAACACCTGCCATTTTGATCAGACAATTTATCATCATGAAGATCCTTTGTTCTTACACCTTCGGGATACTGCCATGTATTACACTTACAACATCTTGCCTAATGGGGCACTGGTAAGGAAGTTAGAATCTTTTGGAATTTCCAATCTCATTTTAACACTGAAGGTAAATGCTAAGTTAACACCAAACATGATACTGGATCAGAAGCCAAAAGGCCTGGCCTTTACCACTTTGTAGCCTATATCTTGGATAACTTAAATTTTTGTTCCCTCATTCAAAAAGGAATGTTATTGTATTTTGATAACTGAGATAAACATAAAAAAAGTGCTTTGAAACTGTAAAGTGCTATATAAACAGAGGGAATTACCATATAGGTTTTATCTTGATGTGTTAAGAGAGGCCTTTTCTGGAATCTGACTGGAGCCTTGTGAGATGCTGTTAAGTAAGGAATTTCTTGGCAGAATTGCTTACATGTGTGTGAAAAGTTCTGGTTCCTGAGTAATCCCAAAGAAGATGCTATGAGGAATTCACTGTGCCGTGGTTTTGATCCCAATGGGTCTCATTCAGTAGGCTACTACAGATTTTAAGTAGAAAAACAGCATGGTCCAGGGATCTTCATGGGATCCTAGATAGTTCATGAACTCTAATCATTTGAGATTGTGGGGTATGGTCCAATGCTGTTCTCAGAGAGATGTTTGTTGTCTTTCTTTGGACAGCGTTGATTAAATAAAAATCCCCTGGTCCAAGTTTCTTATATGTCTCTGAAGACTTTGAAGAAATGAAATGCACACTTATGGAATAAACTGGGCCTTTGTTGTGATAAAATAGCTTTAGCTATTTGGCTTGAGTACTCTGCAATTATAAAGGGCTGTGCTGAATCTGGGCAGACCAGAACTGGCGTGGAGGTCAAGGCCACATCATCACTGCTGAATGACTCTTGGGTCACAGTGGTCGACTGGAATGGTGTCTTCTTCAGTAGTAAGTTGGTAGGAATCACCATGAGCAAAAATCCAAGTACCAGATGTGTAGGCTGATGGACCAGCAGAAGTAAGGTGGTCAGAAGGTCCAGATGAACACTCAGCAATCAGGAGGCACCGGACTAGAAGGGGGAGGGACAAAATAGGTAAGATAACAAATGCATGGAATTACAAACAGGATTCTAATACTGGGATTTGTCTGTCATAAGCACATCAACTGCCTTATAGGTACTAATTCTTGATAAGCCTGGGTTAGAGACTATAGATGATCAGTGGGGTGGAGAATAAACCAAAAACACAAAAGCCTGATTAATAATTGCTAATAACAGAAGAACTGTCTGAGGGATGTACCAAACAGGCACTGCCCTAGGGCTCATATTTTGGGCTAATAACTTGATTATTTAGGCAGGTGGGCACTAGTTGATGGGAAAGTGGCTCCATAGGTGGCTCAAAAGGAGGTGAGATTTTTAAGTTCATATGCCAAACAGAAAGCAAGAAATAGTACCCTTCTTTTTCCATTCCTCAGAATGTCTTTTAATGATTCTGATGCTCCTCAGGAGCATCATTTTAAGTTGTCCTTTTAAACTAATTATGAATTGTTTTGCTCAATATTTGGTGTGTAGCAGGTACTTATAAACACTTGCTAAAATAAAAGTTCTTTCACTTTACAAGCTTCTATGTTGAATAATAAGGCTTTCCATTCGTAAGTATGTAAAATAGCCCATTCAATGTATCAATTCTTCTTTGTGTAAGGGCTTCTTAGATCTTAAGTTTACAATTAAAAAAGTGAAATACGAGATAAAAAAGCATGGCACAACACCAGTGATTTTCTTTAGTATCAAGAGTAATTGTAAAGTCATTTCACAGTAACTCAGCACATACTAACCTAGGAAATGCCAAGTGATGAATGACATACCCCACTTTAAACTACTTTCTAAAAAATGCTTCAACAGGGGTGGTGGCGTATGTGGGCACTAACAAGGCCTTCATTTCCAAAGAGATTGCTATGGAAAAAATATATAACAGTTAATATAATAATATAATTATTAATATATTAATAATTAAATTAATGTTAATATATGTTAACATAATTAATATAATTAATTAATATAATTAAAGAAGATATTCTGGGGATGGGGCCATAGCTCAGTGAAAGAGCATCTGCCTAGGACGCATAAGGCCTTGGGTTCAATCTTAACACTGGAAAACCAAACCAGAATATATTCTATCTAAAGTTAAGAGATTTATGGGAAGGAGAGCATCTGAGTTGGATACTGAGGAAGTGGTAGAGATGGGGCAGATAAAGGACCAGAGAAAGGCATTTCCAGAGTAGTACATAGAGTATGAGAAATGCAGAAATGGTGGTTAAGACATTTTGGAAAATGGCAAGTACCATAATTCACTTTCGATGGAGTTTTGTCTTATTGAGGGTCTGGGCAGAAACGCAGGTCTTCTCAGTAACAGCACTGGTGGTTAATGCTCGCTCAATTGTTGCCTCTTTTCTTACAGCAAGATCAACAGTTCCAAATGTATTTAAAAAAAAAAAAATTAACCTCCACAGTTCCTGCCACATCTTGACAAACTCTTCTAGGCTGCAGGTCCAGTTCTTGGAAATCTGGAGTCCATGGCTGTGGTTACACTGAAAAGTAACTGCTTCAATGATTGCAGAACATTGTAGCAAAACCTTCTCAACCTCCAATCCTGGACATCTCACGTTTTGCCACAGAATTTCAAGCTTTGAGTTCCAGTTGCTTTTTTCCTTTCTCTGGAGAAAAGCCTCTTATCACCAGTCTTAAAAAGTCTTTTGAGGTACATCCAGATTTAATTATAAAAGAACTAAAGAACACATTTTTCTCCAAAACAGTCATTTCTCTGGAAGTGAAATCATTTATCTCTGCACTTTAGGTAAAGGGAACAGTCAAATTTCCCCCCAGATATTTGAAGGAAATAGAACTGGTTAACATCTAGCGAGACAAACTACACTTAACTGTGTTTGTAGTCACTTGCTTAGAGCTGTACCACTTGGTAAGCACCACTCCACAAAATGAAAATGTTTGAAATCCTACTGTTCAAACATTTTTATAGTGTTTGCTGGACAACGGTCTCAAATTTTTAAAGAGCAGCTGACAATAAAGAAACAAAATGGCATTTTGGCCTTCTCAGTATCACAGTTGCAAGCAATTAGAATGCAAAGCAGGCCAGGCAAAAGGGTTGGAATCATTTCCAAACCTACTGATTTTGAGGTTCAGCAGGTGTCCTAACAAAAATTTGGAGAATATTAACTTTGAATCAGTAAGGAAAAACCATGAAACAACTTCAGGAATTCCATGTGTGGTTCAGTCTGTTTCAGTGAGCCCACTTGTTAAACATTCACCTGCTCCATTAATTAGCTAAGCTTGGCACCATCATTTAAAAATATGCCTGTTCACCATCAACCACACAAAATGAGGGAATACAAAATAGAATCAAGTACAGGATGACAACCATAGTCATGGAAAATGATAAAAGTCAAAAAGGTAGTCAGGCACCAGCATAAGCAGCAGAAATCAAGAATTCCTGGGCGAAACACTGAATTCACTTCTTGGTTTTACTGACTACATCCACTTTAAATTCTAGCTGCTTTACATTGGGTGCCACTGTACCATATGTATCAGCCACCCTTCAGGCACCCCATGGTGAAAGGAAAGGGTTCAAAAGAGAGGCCAAGCAGGGGAGTATTGTTATCCCGAATATCCATTATACGTAGGAAACAGCTCACATATCCCAGGGACTCAAAAGGGGGCTTCAAATTGATTGTGAAGGGTCCCAAATGACATCTAAGCCTCAGTTTCCTCTCTGTGATATATAAAAACTGTCATCAACTCTTCTGGGTCACAGTCCCTTTTAAAAACTTGCTAACAATGGATCACCAGCTGCTTAATAAGCATGTCCCCACAAATTTATACGTACAATTCTGGGAGTCTGGGGATCTCCAACTCTAATCCAAGACTCCTAGGTTCCAAATCCAAGAGATCTGACAACCGGTAAGTTTTCTAGCAACTCAATAAACATTACAAACGATACTCATCCTTTATGAATACAGCACTTTGTAGTTCACAAAGCGAGTTCAAACCCAAACACAAGCAGAGGAGGAAACTGAGGCGCAGACAAATTAGAGTGACTTGTCTAAGTTCAGTCGGCCAGCTGGTGGCTAGGCCCAGTAGCAAACCCAGCTCTTCAGACTCCGGGAGCTCACATCCCTACCCCGGAGCTGCTGCCAGAGCTCCCGGCCCTCTCTAAGGCGGCATAAGGAGGAAAAGGCAAAGCAGAAAGCCCACCACCAACCATCCTCCAGCCCCTTCCTGGCCCCCCAACTGGGTCCTTGCAGGCCCTGAAGGGTGGCGCCAGGCCTCCAGGCCAGCCCCGGCCCCGGCCCCGGTCCCCCCCGCCTCCCCGGCCGCGCCAAATCCCGCCGCTGCCGCCGCCTCCCCGGGAGCGGGGCGGAGCAGCTGCCCACCGCCGCCGACCACCCGGACGACTCCTCGTCGAATCGCAAACGCATAGGCCGCCGCCCGAGTTCTGCGTACGAGAAGAAAGACGCGGCGCGAGCGCCAACGGCCACCGGGCGCTCGCCGCGGCGGCCGGGCCTGCGCCCCAAGAGCTGGATGCCAGAGCAGGAGAAAGAGCCGCCAACCGATCGCTCGATCGACCGCGCGCCCGCTCCTTCGCCCTACCAGACCGGGGAGGGGGGGAGGGCGCGCCAGGGCTTCTTCGAGTTAGGGGCCTGACTCCCCGGCGACGAGACAAGATGGCTCCCCCAGTCCGCGCTGCAGCTACCGTCCCGGCTGCGTCGCTCGGCCCGCCCCCGGTACTGTTTCTTTAAATGGCGGAGAGGGTCAGGAAGGCCGGAAGAGAGGTGCGCGCTCTCACGTGATAGGGGTGGGACTGGCCAACTAAGATCCGGTCACGTGGGTACAAACGGCCGGCCAGTCCCGAAGGCGGAGTTTCAGGGCGGGGGCGGGAGAACCTATCGCTTTGTGATTGGCTGAACGAACCTTGGAGGCCTCCGGGGCTTGGGGCGTCGGGTAGTGCGCGAGGTAGCCGGGGCGGTGTGCGCCAGCGGAGACAAAGCGGCGGCAGAGAATTCTTAAACGCCGAATTTCGTGTCACAGAGTCTTGTCGTCTTAGTCAGCGCGGCGCGCGGGTGGTGGCGGCGGCGGCGGCGGAGGCAGCAGCGGCGGCAGCGGCAGCGGCAGCGACAAGGGCAGCGGCAGCACATGGTTCCAAGAGAGCGCTGCGGTTGTTGAGTTCCAATCCCGCGGGGAGGGACAAAGGCAGTTGGGAGCTCCTGGCAACGCCCGAGTGGGTGGTTTATTTGTCTCTGCCCTCGATTTGGGGGCTGTGAAACCAGCGACAGACTCCTCAGCCCGAGGAGAGGCCACGGGACCGAGGCCTGGGAAGGGCCTACGGCTGAGGTGGCTGAGTGAAGTGGGGGAGGGGCGCGGCTTGGCTGAGGTGATTTTGGCAAGTCAATTGTGAGGCTTAGTGGTGGACCATTGTGTGATAATTTGAGTCAGTCCTCTTTGGAAATTGGGGCGGGGCTGCAATCCTGGTGTTTTCAGGGTTTTTTTTGGAGGGAAAAAGTCAGCACCTCATCCGGTTGGTAAGTGGTAAAAGGAATTGGCGCCATATACTTCACGACAGTCTACGTCTAGGGCCCATTTGAAGATCCTAGCATCATTGGTGGCGAAGGCGTGAGTACGTATTCAGTTTCGTGACAAGTGGGTTTCCGGATTGGTAAAATTTTCGGTACGAAATTTATGGCACCAAAAAAGGGCTCGAAGAACCAACGTTAAGATGAAGTAATAACCGTCATTGAAATAAGTAGCCCCTGTCTGCCCCAGGATCTTCCATTTTCTGCTTATAGTCTGAGTTGAACTATCGAAACTTGACACTAAAAGTTCTTCAGCAAGTTTATGACAAAGTTCTTTCCAGGCAAGTGCTTATTCTACTGAGCTATCTCCCCGGCCTACAAAGTTTTTTCCAAAATATATCATAGAAGATTTAAAAATACTTAACGAAGAAATCAGTTCCAGTTTTGTATTGGCTAACGTGCTTTAACAATCCTTGAGGAACGGAGAGACAACCTTTAGTAGAAGAAGTCCTGAAAAGTCAGTCCTACTGAGTGAAAGATTGGAGCTCTTGTTGCAGTCATGGCCTTCACATATTACAGTAGTCTGAATCGAGCTCAGCTAACCTTTGAATATCTGCACACAAATTCGTAAGTATCCTGTAGGTTCTAACGAGATCACCAGTANCTCAACCCTTGATATTAATATGATAATCCTTTCCCCAGAAAATTTTACTTTTTCACGGTTTAAGATATCACTGGATACCAGTCTTTCGCTCAGAAATATTTATTGCTAATCCAGAAGATTCTTATTTTAGTTATTGAATCACAGTTTTTCTAGGTGCAACTTCATTTACCCAGAGTCAGCACATTATATCAAATATTTAATAGGAATACAGGAAATTCTCTTCAAACGGGCAAAGTTGGATTTGTTATCAACTGTCTCTATGAAAACAGCCTAGATAATTGCGTTTGTGTCAGGTGTTTTTAACAAGAAAAGGAAGACAACAACATTTTGAGTAACAACTTACAAGAAGAAAAAAACACTTTCCAGCAAACAGTTGGCTTTATCTTTCTTGGAAATTGGTACCTGTATCCAGTGTAGTTTGTGCAGAAAGTGATAAATTGTTTAAATTCTTGATTTAGATAAGTCTTGCCCTGAATTGTGTGCAACTCCAGAAATACAGTGTTACCATTGCTCCAATTTGGTCTGGAATGTTTTAGAATTCTTAAACCCACTGACATCCAGTGGGGTCAAAACTACTTCAGTGTTTTTAATACATTTACCTGTTACTTTTGAGATACAGGTAAGTATTCTACCATTTTAGTACTTAGACAGTAGGTAATGAATAGCGTAAGTGGTCCAGAGTTGGCAGAACAAACTAGCTTCAGAATTAAGAGCATAGGCTTCAGTTATCCAATATTACAGAGAATTTTTAGCCTTTTGTGGAAAGGACAGGTGTTACAATTTCTTAGTGGATGTAATTTTTTCATATTTTCCAATCAAATAATTTGCTAAATTCTGTATTTTTGTTTTGTTTTAAGAAAGCTTTTTATTGACCCAAAATATTTTAGAGAAGGTACCATACATATAAATTGACTAGGTGAATTCTTACACTTACTGGTTAATTTGTAAGGAACATAAATGAAGTAACTGATCCTAGCCTTGGGCAAAAAATCTTCAATGTCCTTTTAAAATATTTTATTGATCACGTTAAGAACTAGAAGGTAACTAGGGATACAGCTCAGTGGCATAAGCGCCTGCCTAGCAAGCACAAGGTCCTGAGTTCAGTCTGTGGTACTGCAAAAAAAGAAAAATCTAGCAGGTGAAGGCCACTTAGATGTTCATGTATATCATGTTCATTAAATGGCTGAGTTTTAAGTTTTGGAATGATAAGACAAATTTGGAATTGCAGATTCTTGGAAGACCACAATCTAGATTTCAGAATCTGGTTTCTTGTTTTCACTTCATCAAAGATTACACAGTAATAAAGTAGTAACTATCATTGTTTCATGGCAGTTACTGTTTCAAACTGTCTACAGTAATCTTGAAAGCAAACCTGTGGGCTAAGAATTATTCCTTTACATTTGAGGAAGACAAGTCTTGAAGTGATTGGTAGTGATTATACAGCTGTTGAATGGCAGCCAGTATTTAAGAAAAAGTCATTTGGTCACAGTGCTTAGTGCTTTAATCATATGGCAGTGGTCAGTTTTAAGTTCAAGGGCCTGTTTTCTTATCTATAAGTCAAGTTTTGTTTTTTTTTTAAATCTGAGGATTCTTCAATTTTAGTTTATCTCATTGAATCTCCTACTTTGAGGATTATGGGATTGTTCTCTCTCTTATTTTGTGCTTCATTGACAGTAATTGATTTCACTCCTCCTATTTTGTAGTTTAACTGTAGGTGGACAGTGCCATGGTAAAGAAGCAAATCTCAGTTAAGTCATTTGTTTTAAGGTGATGGAGAATTTTCTGTGAATGTTTATTACTCATTGATTTGGAAGTAGCTGTTCACTTGCATTTCTGAGGGTTGGCAGATCATTTTGAAACCCTCTTCTTTCTCTCTCTCTCTCTCTCTCTCTCTCTTTCTTTCTCTTTCTTTCTCTTTCTGACAGTTGTCTCACTATATAAATCGGACAGGCCTTGAACTAATGCCAGGCCTTGTGCCTCATCCTCCTGAGTGCTGGGATTACAGTAGTCATTGGTCACTACATCTGCTATTGGAAGCTCTGAAATTTCTTAATCTGAACCACAGCTCTAACCTCTGAGGTTCTGCTTCTGAGTGCTCTGTCCTTCCAGAAGAAAGTATGAATGCTGAAACACCAGGATAAATTTGAATTTGTAACTAATTTCAAGAGCCTTGACCCAAAGATTATTTTAGAGGAAACATTTTAACATTCTCACATGATATGACTTGTTATTCATAACGATAGATTAACCTTTAAATGGTTCACTAAGTCACCTTCAGAGAAGAGAGGATTGGTCCTGTAGTTCTTTCTCCTTTGTTTTGTTTAAATGCAAGACAATTCAAGGACATCTACACTGTTGCCACATTGTGAATTATGAAAGAGATAGCACTCTGCTTATTGCCCGTAAAATGTGGACTTGAAAATAACCCAGGCTAGGAAGGTGGAAATCATTGTAGCTTAGTGACAAGATTGTGCTTGAAGGCCAACCATACCTAGATTTGAGTGCTTCCTGCCTGTAAGTAAATCAACCTCTTGAGCCCTTAGTCTTTATTTATATAATATGGCTAATCTGATGAGAATGTTTATGAAGATTATATCAAATAACAAAGTTCTTAGCTTTTACATGGTATATAGGAAAGTTGAGTAGATGGTGGTTACTCTTTATATTAGTTTATATGAACAAAAAGTGGTAACTTGCTTTTTGATGTTAGTAGGCAGACAAATTCCTGATAAATTTTGGAGCATGTGTTAAGAGACAAATTTCTTGTTTTTTTTTTTTTTACTCCCTGTATTATGATTTCTGGTAGTAATGATAGGTATTCTTTGGTAACATCAGCATTAAGGTGACAGTAGGCCTGGGAGCATCTAACTTACTTTAATACTGAAAATTGCTTTTACAAGATCATGCAAATTAGGGTTTTCACATTAGAGAAGTTTTATTCCGTTCTGGTGTTAGGTAGTTGATTTTGTGACTGATGCTCTTTTCACATGCTCATCATGTCCTGGTTTGCTGTACTAAGTGATCTGAAAGCAGGATGCTTAAGTAGAAGAGTTACTTTTTGTTTTTTTATGTTTATTCATTTGATACTTTAATTTGTAATCTTGGCTGTGTAATAGTCTACACTGTTCATCCACATGTGAGGAACTTGTCAACTCAGAGACTTCTGTGTTTTCTAGGATGTATAAATGTGTTGAAATGTAAGTTTGTATGCTAAATGTATTAAAAAGCTATTTGAATTTAAAATAACTGCTTAAGGATTTCCCAGCAGTTAACTGTTGTAAGTGTATATAGGAACTAGGAAAATTGTTGCAGTGTGGTGGGTTTGTGAGTAATCCATTGGTTTAAATTGAGGCTATTAAGTATGAAAGCCAACAAGCTAATTTAACCATGGATTTGTTGCTGGAAATACTAAGCTGGAAAACTATTTCTCCTATGGCACAAATGAAAAGTTATGATCAGTTGAAAGCTGAAGAATTTGTTCAAAATCTTGTCTTTTTCTAGTTGGTTGATCTTTCTTGGATCAAATGCAAAATTTAGGTCTGCAAAGAATACCTTTTTTTGATATCTATTCATTTTATCTCAAATGCTAGGTAGTGATGAGTCTACCTCTTGAAATACTGTTTGGGAAAAATGGAATTATGCAATTGCTATGTTTTGGATAATTTTAAATATTTAGAACTGACTTTGACATCTGGAAGATCCATTATTAATCTGTTTGAGATCTAAGAAGAAAATTCTGAGTATTACCTCTTTCATGATATGAATGATCATCACAAAAATACCTCCTTGCCCCTTTGAGATTGGCTTACTGAACTCTAAATGTCTCATTTCCGAGCTGGGTGTGGTGACACATGTAATCTTAGCTGGAAGGTTGAGGCAGTACGGATCAAAAGTTTAGGCCCAATGTGGGTAACATGGTGAAACTGTCTTATAAAAACAGAAAACAAAACAGAAGGTCTTGGGATGTTCCTTGGTATGAAGTACAAAGGCCTTGGGATCAGTACTCAGTATCTCCCCTAGCCAGTCTCATTTTTATGTAAAGTAATTAGAGATATAGATTGCAGAGATAGTTATTTGTGGGTTTTTTTTTTTAATTTTCTTGTCCTAGTGGCAGAGGGAGTCAGAAAGTTTTTCTGTTAATTCCTACTCTTCTCACTACCAAAGTACAAAAACTACATCCTTTAATTCTAAAATTACAAATGGTAGTCTTTTTTTTTTTTTTAAAGCCAGTATCTCAGTATGTAGTTCATATGTATTTCAGTATGGCCTTGAATTTAACTCGTGATCTTCCTCTCCTGGGATTATAGGCATGCGCCACCATGCCCTGCAAACAGTAGTCTTTATTCTTAATATGCTTGAGTTTTTTGTTTTTTTCTAGGGGTATATGTTTGAGAGTTGTTGACTTTATGTTAAAATGGAGATTGATGTTGAAATGAGAAGTACTGCAATAGAATTAATATGTAGCAAACCTCAAAATAAGTTAGAGTATAGAAAAACAGTTCACTTTCTAAATCACTTGTAAGTCAGATGACTTTGGAAGCTTGAGAACAAATGGTAAGATTCATTTTTATTTAATGTTAGCTTAGCAAGTCACCTTAATTTTTTAGCTTTGTCCCTATTTTTTTATTTTTGCAGTACTAGGGAATTAGTACATGGGATCTTGAGCATACTAAGCAAGTACTCTTAGCATTGAGTAACATTCCTAGCCTATCATTTTTTTTAG
>NDGM011193294.1:0-12169 GCA_002564305.1 Octomys mimax | reverse complement strand
ACTTCTTGTCATGACATACCATTTATTGCCATAATGTCTCTCAAGTAAAGGTTTTTTTAAAGGGTAATAAATGAAAAAAAAAAAGACACAAGAATAAGAAAAAAAAAATGTCACAGGTCTGTCCTGTTACAATTCTGTATGTGGTTAGATTTCTAAATCTTTGTAAAGATATGTAAATGCTTATTTCTACTTTTATATAATAAAGCGGGGCAGGGTGGCAGGAAGCCTTTCTCAGTTCCTGGGCTCTGGGCATCTGTAGGGCTAGGCGCCCACACAGCTTAGCTGATTCAGCCAAGTTGGCACAATGTATCAACTAACACACCAGGTTCAAATAGGAACCTTTTTCCAGGGCCATCAGTGAGACCATCCAGATGAGCAACCATCCCAAGCCCAGCACTCCTGACAGAAGAACTCGCCAAGCACAGCCTCCCGCCTCACGCAGCGCAGACTCTCGGGCTGCTGACGCCTGAGCGTGTTTCCAGTGCCTGAGCCCATAGTTGCTCCATCTTCCTCTGCTTCCTGAGCTTGGCGATCAAAGTGTGATTCAGCAGGTGCTTCGGGGTTTATGAGGTGGATTTCCAAAACGTAATAATCCACACCAAAGGAAGAGTGTTTCTTTTAGTGTGGTCCTACCAGTCATGGCAGCATGCCCTCTTTCACCTCTTCCCCAGTGCTTGCACGACTTCATTGTGAGGCTGGGCGCTGCTCAGTGAAGTCACTCTATCTTTGCTTGCCACAGAAGGCAGTCTATGACCCAAAGCCCAAGAACAGAGTGCACGGCTCCTGCTAGCCACGCAGCAAGCCAGCAAGCGCAGCAATGCCTACATTTTCTTCCCAGTACGCAGCAGTGTGGTGCACTTAGTGGTATTACTCCTTGAACAGACGTATCTTCTCACAGTCTTCTTAGGAATGTAGATGGGGGGGTTGCTTGTGTGCTTATAAGCTGCAACTGCTTCAAAAGGTATTTCTGAACTCAAACCCCCTCCACGCTCAGGGCTGAGTGACATGAAGACCACAATGTCATCACCAGACGGCACTTCAAGTGCCCCATTAGCTCATACTCATTTAGTGACTGAATGCACTCCACAGCCCACGTAGCCGTCCACTGGGCTTGGACTTGGCAGCTCTAGGGTATTGGGAAATGGCTTGGCTGCGGTGGCATCCAACTTCCAGGGACGGGCATGAGGCCTTTCCCAGTCAGCCAGCAAACTGGCAGATCCGACAGCAAAGACATTGAAGGTCACCTCAACTTCCGTCCCTGGTAGGGCTTCGAATAACTAAGCAGGGTAACCAGTGTGTTGCTCAGCACTTCCCTTTATCAATAAAAAGTGGGATTCACAAAGAATCAATATCTAAAGCACAACAGTCGACAACTACACTTTTGTGACTTCTCAGTGCAGTGTTCACAAAGAAAATCTTGCCTCTCTACTTCTGAAAAACACCCTTGGCAGCTGGCAGCCGGACTGACACCAGGTTTTCTTCTTTTAAAGAGTGTAATAAGCTCTCAGGTCACCTTCAAACGGTGGCTGCCTCTGTCCCCTGGAGTAGTTACTGAGGGTTGGTGGCTGAGGAGAGACAGTGAAGCGGTGGCTCAGCAGCAGGGCCCTGGGGCTGCTGTCCTCCGCTCCTGTCCGCCCACAGCAAGGTCGTGCAAAGGCGAGCGCCCAGCGGCGCTGCTGCAACAGCAGGCGCCAAGGCATGCAGTCCTGGCCCGCGCCGCGCCTGTCTGACAGCTGCGCGGGCTTCTGCCAGAGCCTCCGCGAGTGTCCTGCCCAGTTCTACTCGGGAACTTCACCCCACAAGTTCGCACGGAGTCGAGGGGCCGGGGAGAATTCCACCAAGAGCTTTAAATAGTCTCAGCTCCTTGGCAAGGGAACTCGGGCCAGGACTGGGGCGCGAGCCCCGCGGGCCTGGCAGGCACAGCTCCTCAGCTGCTGCTGGAGCGGGTTTTAGAAGCGACTTCCTCAGTGGCGCACCAGAGCTCACGCACAGACGTGAATATGGAACTACAGGACTGCAGAACGGGATGAGCACGGCTGCACTTGGCCTCCTTTTAGGCTGGGAGAACTGATTTTGTAGTCTCTTGGGGAAAATCACTTATTCCTATGAATAAACTATTTCGACCCCCTAGGAGCACTTTCTTTAAAAAAAGTGAGACAGCTGCATGCTAGGCCTGCCTAAATCCAGGCGCTTCAGAGGAACTGCGCGCCACGCGCCTGCGCACCTCTCCAAGCGGGGGCAGGGCGGGGAGCTGAGGGTCACAAGGCTGCGGAAGTGGAGGGTTCAGCTGGCTCCTCTGTGACCTTTGCTTACTGTGCTTTCCTCGCTAAACTTTGGCCCTCAGGCAGGTCTACACCATGCAGTGTGTTGTTCTTGCTTTGATCTCAGGCTGGCCGGGCTCATGGCTTATTGCACGTGGCAGAAACCCGTGCGGGCCGTCTCCTCCTCCAAACCCTGCGCGCCGGGTAGAAAGAACAGGACATCACTGCCCCTTGCAGGTTCCCAGCCCCGTGTCCTGCACCTCCTTCCGGCCGCCTTTGCCTTCTGACTTCACCCAGAGGAGACAGTCATGTCCTGCGCTCTGGTTGCCGTGACAGCAGGAAGATCCAGTGACCCTGGTGCCGGAGCGCGGCCACCGCTTGCTGATGTCTTTAACAGCTGTGTACTCTTAAAATCAAAAGCAAAACAGAAACGTTTGTGTAAAGAGCTTTGAATGTCACGGAACTCGTTTTTTAAAGCGCACAGATGTGAAAGCCAAGTAGCAAAGACTCCCCCTTGCTAGGTGCCTTTCTGCCAAGGTGCCCACTTCCTGCGTGGGGCTTGTCCGCACCTCTCCTCTTTGTCCTGCCCACGGATCAGCCTATCCCGTAGAGGGCAAATCCAGGAAGTGAATGCAGAGTGGGGAGACTTGGCTGATGGGCAGAGGGGTCGGGGTGTGACTCCTGGAGAGGTACCACTGGAAAAGAAGGCAGAAGCCACACACTGACGTCACCCGGTATTTATTGTCTGAAAACCACCATGCCACTACCGATACCACCAGAGTTACACACACACACACACACACACACACACACACACACGGCCTGATCATTGCCCTGAGGACATTTTTAAAGGAAAAACTCCTATGATTGTTCCCCCACAGTCCCAAGAAAAAACTGTACCTGCATTGGTCCTTGGCACCCTGGAGCCTGGCTACATTCTGGTCCCTGGTCCTAAGGGCCCTCTGTAGCGGCTAGCACAGGAGCTTGTCACGCTGTAGCCACCTGTCTGTAGGTTGCCTCCCATTCAAGGGTAAAAAAAACACCTGAAACATTTTCTTTGGCTAAAACCAAAAACCTGCTCGGTTGTCTGTTTAGAATGAGATAAACATGCTACCCTCGTGGTCACTGAGAACAGAGTCACAAGCAGACGCTTCCCACAGGCAGATGTGCAATAACAATTCAACCAGTGGAAGCAAAACACCGGCTCAGGATGAGAGCTCGAAGATAGGCCTCCACTGGAGGGAAAGAACCCCCCAGGGTCTGCGTGACTGGCTCCCGTCCAAGCCTCCTGTGTCCACATCAGTTGTGCTTTTTATCCTTCAGGTAGCTGAAGAGCATCTCCAGGCCACCCTCCACCAGCTCGGGCAGGGGCTTGGAGAGCGGGTTATGGGAAATGTGGAGCCCTTTGTCCATGGGGTTCCACGCAATCCTCCTCAGTCTGCACAGCAGGTAGAGCTCGTCCGGCAGAGTCTGGATGTCATTGTTGTTCAGATTCAGCAGTTCCAGGCTGGTGACGAGGCACAGCGACCTGGGGAAGGAGTGGATGTTGTTGTTCTCTGCGATGAAGATCTGCAGGCCAGCCAGGCACTGGATGCTCTCGGCGACGTTCTCCAGGCGATTGGAGCCCACGTGCAGGAAGTCCAGCTCCTTCAAGGAGAATACACAGATGGGGATGTGCACAAACTCGTTGTTGCTAATGTTCAGCTTTCGCAGTCTGGAGAGGTTGGCGAGGCTGGCTGGAAGCTGGGACAGGCGGTTGTGAGACAGACTCAACACCTCCAGGCTTCTGCACAAGCTGAGCTCGGCGGGCACCTCCGCCAGGCAGTTCATGTTGGCGAACAGCACCTTGAGGCTCTGCAGGTGGCCGACTTCCCGGGGCAGACTCTTGAGCCGGTTCCCACACAGGTTCAGGACCACGATCCGAGTCAGTCTCCCCACCTCAGGAGGTAGAACCTGCAGCAGGTTGTGGGACAGATTGAGTCGCTGGACCTCTGACAAGCCCCACAGAAAGTCGGGAACATCAGTCATCCCTTTGGTGACCAAGCTAAAACTGACATGGCACATACCCCGCTTCAGCAGGGACCGAGGGTCCTTTCCTGAGAGCAGGGTGTCATCCCAGGAGGAAAATTTCTGCCTCCCCTTCGGCAGCAGCACCCTCTTGGGGTCCTTGTCCTTGGCGCTGGCCCTGGACTTCCCAATCCCCATCACGTCCACCTGTCCTGTTGCTCTTCTTGGTCCCCTTCAAGGTTAGGAACTTGTCCAGTTGTTGCAGCCAGTGACGACAGAGGGGAGAGCAGAGCCGTGGCCAGGAGGTTGCTGTGTGGAGCAGGCTGGTGGCAGAGGCTCTGCCAGGTCTTGAGATGACCCCAAGAGGGTCCCCGCGCAGCTCGGGCTCACCGTGCTCTCCCCGAGTGTGGCTTATGCGCTTCTCTCTGTGCAGCTGAGTTGTAATGATATACGGGTCCCCGAGGCTCCCAAACAGAATTAACTGCTCGATTCCCTCTGAATGCCACAAGGCAGCTGTCATTGTCACTCTGCCTGAGTTTTATTGACCTGCTATGTGCACACAGGTCACAGGGTGGCTGCATATAACTTTACCCGCTCAGCTTTTCTTGGGTGTCACAGTTGAGCAGGGCAATTAGCAAGCCCATCTCTAAAAAGCAGCACAGGGGAAGATCTCAGCAGATGAGTGATCTCATTCCAGACGCTGGGCGTGGGGCCTAGCTGGGCGCCAGTCCGAGTTGGCTGTCCGCAGATGGGGATCGTTAGGTGGTCTGCGCCCTGGTTGCTAATGACAGTAACCTTGCTTCTGTGGGAAGAAAGCACCGAATACATCCCAGGCACCTGGGCCTGCAGGAACCACAGGTTCTACACTGCACCTGTCAGAGGTGACTGGTGACCAGGGAGCGAAGGGGCCAGGGCCCACATCCCAGGGCCAAGCAGAGGCGCTCTGGCTCCCCTGAGTCATAGCGGGCCTCCGAGTGCTCCAGGGCGACTTGACATGCTTGCACAGCCACAGCAGTGCCCCTCGGGAAGGCCAGCATGGGGTGCCTGTAGTCTCAGAAGGATGCCCTCCACTGCCTCCTCAGCACGTGCGTTCCTGTTTCTTTCTTGAAAAATCCACTTCCGTCCTAAGAGTTCAGAGTTAGTGTGTAGGTGTCATGCGAAGAACTGCATTCCTCAGGTTTCCCATGCTGGAACCCTAACAGCTGTGGCCTCAGAAAGTCACAGGTGTGTTTGGCAGCAGGGCCAGGAGAAGATGGCCAGCAGCACATCAGGGAGAGAGCCTCAGAAGAAGCCAGCGGCTGCCAGATTGCAGACGCCCAGGGTCTGCAGCCCAGAGGAAAGCAGGAAAGCTCATTTCTGTTGCTGAGCCCTTTTGCTGGGGGTTTGTTGTGGCAACACTGGCAAATGAATGTGGCCAGGAGGGAGGGCACAAGCTGGGGTGTAGGGCGAAAATGCCTAAAAATAGGAGGTGATTAAAGAGAGAAGGGGCAGCATGGTGACAGCCAGAGCTCTGGGAAAGCGGCCCACAGCCCACGTGGAGCGCTGACTTGGCCCTGAAGCCGCGGCTGCAGCGGGCAGCAGCCCTGTGGGGCTGAGATCCTGCCCTCGTGGGCTTGTGCAGTGCCCTGAGCTCCAGCCGGGCCTTGCTGAGGAACAGCACAGAGCCCTTGGCTAGCATCCACCCAGCTGGCGGGGCTGGAGGGGCCACCAGGACTCCCAGACAGCTGGACACGTGGGGTCCTGTCCCCACAGCCACTGGAAAGATCTGACCCCTGTGGACCAGATCACCGGATTAATAGCATCCCTTAGTTATCGCAGGTTGATCAGGCCCACAATCTCCCAAATGAATGGAAAGTGAATGCTTAAGTAAATGAGACAAATAACAGCAACACTCTGGGAGGATCAAAAACCCTCTCACAGAATTTGAGATTTTCTGGGGTTTTAGACCAAGAACTTCTCTGGGTAGCCCATATTTATCAGCTTTTCCAAGGAAGGGGGGTATACTGAAGAAAATGCAGGAATCTGGGCAGGACTTGGGAGTCCCTTACAGGGCTTGTCCAGGGAATGTACTATATTAATTTAGAAGTGTGTTACCTCCAGGAAGGCATTCCCCAGTGAGAGGCCTGCAGCTATAGTTTTTATCTAGCTAGCTGAGGCTGGAGTCAGGTGTCCCTCGCTGTGGCCTTGTCCTGTCCTTTGAGGCCTTGGGGCTTCACCCACCACTATAGGCCTCCTGTAGTGACCACACAGGTCCACGTACTATGAGTGTTGGGCTGGGCCTCAGGCAAACTCACAAGTAAACGTGAAAAGCTGACAGGTTAATGTAAACCCTGCTCAGCAGCTCCACCGTGGTCTTCCTCACCATGGCCCTGGGATCTTCACCAAGGTGGAGACCTTGGAAATCATTTCTACAGGGCACTTGAATGGTTTACCTGTTAATCAGAGAAAAATGACAAGGCCAGATGTGTAAACTGAGCCTTGGGTGCAGACCGTGCTTCTCTGCATAGAGCTTGTGGGACAGCACAGGCCACGGAGGAGTGCGTCTGCCTGCCCCTCCTGGTGATGTCATGGCCCTGGGAGGGCTGGAGAGCCAGTCAACAGCCTTCTTCTCGGTAGCAATTGTCTCTGTTCCTCTTAATTGTTTTTCCAATACGTATTTTTGAGTATGCAGTGATAGCCAATATTTATTGAGTCTTTGGTCCTAAGCACCTTTTGTGTAGGGTAAGGAGGTCAGTCATCCATCTCCACAGATGAAAAAGCAAAGACAGAGAGGTCAAGCCGCCTACACAAGGTCAGGTGGACAGTCCCTGGTAAACCAGGCCTCCCAGCCAGTCGGTCTAGTTCCTCAGCCTGGGCTGTGGGCCCTAAGGCAGATCTAGCCCAGCCTTGTAAACAAAAAGTAACTATGACAAGGTTCTTTGTTTCCAGTGCTACCTGCTAAGCCCTGTGGAGCACAGATAAAGGAATGACTATGTAACTGTTAATTGTATCCGTGTGACTAACACGTAATCAGTCACTAACTTCACTCATTCCATTGCCAAACCAATTAGAAGAGCAGAAGTTAAAAGGTCATTCCAAAAGCTTTTAGAGGACGTGTTGTTTTCCAGAAATAGTCCAGATCTTCTCTAGTGGGTTCTCCTTTACCAAATGGAGGAATCCAGTGACTGGGTGACTTGGTTTCTTCTAATTGTTTAAAATGCACACTGTGTGGGGCTGAGGAGATAGCTCAGTGGCACAGTGCCTGCCTGGCAAGCGCAAGGTCCTGAGTTCAAACCCTGGTACCAAAAAAGAAAAAAAAAATACCTAGTGTGCTCACCCAGTTAACCACTGTGATGCAGGCAGGCAGAAGGCGTTTGTCTCTGGAACTCAGCCTCCTCCTGATTCTCAGGACCAGCGAGCTGACGCTGGGGACTGGAAAGCCACCTTTGACGATGGGCTAGCGCAGGCGACACTAGGATGGTTTTCCTGTTGGTGACCCTGACTTCAGTTTCCAGGAGTAGATAGAACTGGGGCAGGGCTGGCTTCTCGACTCCAGAGCCCACACACTTGGCTTTTGTCAGAAGATTTGTCAAGCCTTCCTGAGTGGGTTCCAGTTAGGAATGAGCCTCAGAATGAAGCATTGTTGGAAGAGTTCTTCACATTCCAGGGCATGATTAGTAATGTGATTGTCTTCAAACCTGGGCAAGCTACAGAATGATTAGAATGCGTTGAACAGGCCAACACATTCGTGGCGTTTCTGTATGACTGTCAGTGATTGTTCCAACACCAACGCCCACCATCACTTTAATCCTCAGTAAAATAAAACTAAGTTGATGAGGGCGTGAAATAGCAGCTTCCAGAAACCTCTGAAGCTACTTCCAGATTCACAATAATGAAATGTCTACTAGAAACACTTGTTTTTATCCTCATTACGAACCTTCAGCTTATGCAGCATCTATTGAGTTTAGAACAAAGAAACACATATGTCTAAACAGTTATTAAAATGGTCTTACTAATTCAAACTTTTAAAATCAGAAAATATAAGAAAACATGAAGTGGAAGAACCAATAGCCTGCATGTATCAGTCCAGACTCTTTTCCTGTGCATACCTACTTCAACCAGTTTTCTTTCCCCCAATCCCCCAAAAGGGAAAGAGCTTTACTATCTGTCTTAGCCCAGTGCTGTGTCTGGCATTAGTGTGTGCCCCAGAGGTCCAAGTGTTAGGAGCGTGGTCCCAAGAGAGCAAGATGTGTGGCCCGGGGGGTCCTGGGCCACCGTGGACGCTGTCTTGGGGATGGGCTTGAAGTTCTTCTCTGGGGCCCCCTCAGTAGTTCTCAGGCAGCCGCAGCTCTGTACCACTGAGCTGTCTCCCAGAGGTGGCTTTGTGCTATGTTCAGTGCCATCCCTGTCTTGGGGTGATGGGACCCTGCCGAAGAGCTCCCACCAGAACTGGGCGGAAGATGCAGCTGCCGGGCCCGGTGCCTTCAAGTTGTGGCCAGGTGGGCCTCCTGCCTTCCTAAGCAGCCAGTGTCAGGCCTTTTCTTATGCCAATGAAAAACAGGCTGATGGAGCCCAGGCCTCCAATTCAAAGCTTAAGGCAGATGCTTCTGGGGCGAGACTGACTGCGGAGCACAGCCCAGCCATGCAGGATCAGGAGAACACCAGAAGAGGGGGAGGAGGGACAGCACTCGAGCCACAAGAGCCAGCGGCCCCAACTGTGCACCACACGCAGCCCAGGGCCAGCTTCTACCAACATCTGTCTCAGATCAACCTGTGCTCCCACATCTGTAAAACATACACAGCATTAAAACCAAAAGTACCCTGCAAAACTGCGGCTGAGACAGGAGGATCACTGAGTCAGAGCTGTGTAGCGAGACCCTGTACCGAACAAATAGATATTCTAAAAGTCCCTGAGCAGTGGTTGCTCATGGTCTGTGGCCCATATACAGCAGGGGTCTGTGACAGGATCTCAGTAACGAGCTATGCCAGAAACAGTGACTATCAAACTCACACTGCCGTCGCCCATCCACATCCCTGTCCCCAGGGTTGCTCGAGGGGTACTGTCACGAGCCTGACTCCTCTTATACTCTTGTTCATGAACCGGACACTTCCTCCAAGATTGATCCGCCAGTGTTCCACTTCCTCGAACACACACCCCAGGCAATCACAGACCCTGTCCCATGAGGCTGCAAAGGGAAACGCCAGACACAGGGACCTCCAAGGAAGATGGTCCATTCCAGGCTGCCTAGTGCTCCAGGGCTGGGAGCCTCACCCATCCAGAGCCAGCAGCCCCTTGCCCTGCCTGGGGGGGGGTCCCCCTTACTCAAGCCGCACCCCAGTCCACTATTCTGGGCTGCAAACAGATTGGAGCACACTCCCAGGAGACCCTAGGTAGAGGGCCATGCTCTGTGTTCACCTCTCTCCTGTGTCACCTCCTGGAGCCACCCTGAAGACAGTCAGGAGTCCATAGATGAGGCAAGGATCCTGGTGGGTGGAGGGGACTTCAGGTAGGCTGTACCCCCTGCTGAAATACACCCAACTCTGACGCCTGAAGGAAGTCTGATGGGAGAAAAGAACAAGGCTGAAGGAAGTGGGTGTGGCTACCCCTGTGCGCTCTTCTTTGCTTCTCTGTCATCATTTTGTCACTTAGGGTCCCTCGGGAGGGATATCCCTCCCTCAGGCATCACCAAGCCCCAATCCGCCTCCCTGGCAGAGCTCTCCAGGAAGGGCCAGCCCAAGTCCCCTTCACTCACAGCGATCCCTCCCTAGATACCTCTGCAGGCAGCCTGGCTCCGGATGTGGCCCAGCCTGTGTCCTGCTCTGTGAGCAGTGGAGCCCACATGGAATGACACAGCCCGAGGAGGGCCAGGCCGTATACTGTGCCCAGGGGCACACCTCCACGACCCACCTCACAAAGGCACCCACCAGCCTTCCGGAGCAGATCACAAAGCCAGTCAGGTCGGCCTCCACCCCAGCCCCCAAGGGCAGGGCCATGGAAACACTGCATGGTCCCAGGCAGTGAGGGAGAGATGGAGGCGAGGGTGCTGTGGTTGCGAGGTGAGAAGCAATCCCACAGCCAGCGCTCTGCACATGGAGTTTACATCAGACAGCAAGGTGATGGCCTTGAGGGCAGTGAGATTCTACACATCCTCACACCAGTGTGCAGAGCTTTGCTGAGATCAGGCCTCCCTCGAAGATTATTGTAGCATTTTGACATAGTAATTTGATGAGTTACTGCTTTACTAAAAAAAAAAGAAAAAGAAAAAGAAAAAAAAAAAAGCAGAGTGATCAAGTTTGGTCCTCTGAAGTAAACAGTCCCTCCCTAAGATTTAGGCCTCTCTGATAGTGTTGCAGAAAACAAATATCAAGTCAAATGGAAGATTTTGCACCAAGGAGTGAGAAGGCAAATTTTATTACACTAGCAGGCTGGGGAACCCAGAGGTTCAAATCACCAGCCCAGGGTCAGGTTTGAGCTGAGTTTAAGGTTTGCGAGTGGGAGGTACACAGCGGATAACAGACTATGACATGATTGGGTCCATGGATACAATAATTGCATCATGTATTGTTGGGCAGAATTGTGCAGGAGCATTCTGGGAGGGAGGGGGCCTGAGAGGAGCAGGTTGAGCTGAAGGTGTCCTTGACTAGGCCAGCCTTCCCCGAAGCATGATGGCCTTGAAGCAAGTTGGAATCACAGCATATTTTAAAACACAAGCCAGACACAGTTTGACCCCACACATTTTAAGGGGGAACATCTGGGCCCAGACAGTCAAGACTAAATGAAAGAAGTAAGTTAGCTATGTACATGACAGGCTGAAGGAACCTGTGGTCACAGGTCTCTAATTGATTTCTAGCTTTGGCCGTAATATGCCTAACAAGTCTGCTGTTCTGTAAGTATGCCCTTACCATGGGCACTTTCAAATGTACAGAGTGTGTATTTTACTTATGGGTTTCATAAGTGATAAGTTAGTGTAGTGGATTACTAACTGGTGGTCAACTTGTTACACCCAGCTGAACTGAGCCAGCGTGGTGCTGGGTGTGGGAGGCCCACCTGAGGATTGTTGCCAGCAGAGTAAGAGGTAGAACTAGAGAAACTGTACAGAGAGGCTGTTAGGGAAGCTGTTTGGAGAAGCTGCTGGAGCTGTCGGAAGCTGCTGGCTCTCTCGGGCTGCTCTGCTGGAGGACCTTGTCAGGTTTGAGCTGAGTTTAAGGTTTGCCAGTGGGAGGTACACAGCTGATAACAGACTATGACATGATTGGTTACAAGGAATACAAGAATTACATCATGTATTTTTGGCTTTCCTGGTGAACTTGGCCATTCTAATCAGAGGAGGAGCCTGGGACCTCATTGTCACTAAAATGGCTATGGTTCACTTTGAGGGAGCTCTGGCTGGTCTTCACCTTCAGCATTGCTTCCTGGCTCCAGAGGGGAAGGTGGAGCCCCGCTCAGCCTGCTAGAGAAGCTTATTGTGTTGCTTTCCTGATGGGAATTCAGCTTTCTTCATTGCTGGAGGGGCTCAGGACCTCACTGTTGCTGAGGATAGCAGTGGTACTTTTGGGGGGAGTCTGGTGCTTACCTTCCTGGCCCCAGTTCAGATCCCTCACCTGCTGGCACAAATCCTTCACCCCGCTGGCACAGACTTTCTAGCTTCCACCACTGACCTTTGGGCCTTCCCAATGCAGCTCTGTGAAGCAGGCCTGCATGAGACTCTGTCGAGGGCTGCAGGCCTCTCACTGGACTTGTGAGAAGCCTTGCTATGGGCTCTAGGTCTTCAGCTGGACTCTGCAGAATATTAGGATCCAGGCCCTCAGCTGGATTCTTTGGACTTTAGTGTGGACAGATTTCCTGTACTCCTGTATATGATTCTGTGGGTGATTATAAAACAATCTTACGAAATGTGTTCTGTATTGCATTGTTTCCCTGG
>NDGM011193290.1:0-17507 GCA_002564305.1 Octomys mimax | reverse complement strand
TTTTCTCCTAGGTTTCCACCTTGTCTCTGAGTGGTTAATTTTTCTCATTTAATGTTTTCTAGTCTGGTTCCCATACAAAAAAGAAAAAAAAAAAGAAAGACGAGGGGAAAAAAGACCGTGGGTTCTTGAAAGCACAGATGGCTGAGTAATAAGCACTACATTTTTTAAGGATGGTAAATGACATGGGAGCTGAAAAGAGCAAGCTGATATTAAATCAAGAGATCTGTTCACAGAGTTAATCTGGGTGGCCACAAGTATGATTCAGGAGGAATGCCAGGCAAAGCAGTATAGCCAGACTATAGCATATGATATTAGGGAAAATAACTGTTCAAATGGTTGAGCTCTGTCTCTATGTGACTTTCTCCTAATTTATGTATTTATTCTTTCTTATTTCATCTTCCCTTCCTTTTTCTTTCCTTCTATACCAGAGTGAGACCAGAGCTTGCTTCTTACCTGCTCCTTGTAAATGTGAAAACTCAAGTTCACAATGAGTGACAGCAGCCAAGATAACATCTGTTTCAAGTTTAGGAGCATATAGTTGAAATTTTAAAGCAGAAAATAGCTAAGTTTTCCAGGCAGAGTATTGGAGGGCACAACACAGAGACCGTGAAGAATTTCACAGCAGTGGTAGCAGCTGCCAAGTGTCAGAAAGGCCTTGCTAGGAGAATGCTACCAGGGCAAAACTCCTGGTGCACAGAGCAAGCACTGAGAATGTAAATACCAGTGTAACCTAACAGAAAGGACCCTCCAGCTGTTATGTGTCACACCATTAACAAAGTGTGGCCCCTTTATAGTCACGTGCAATAGATACTGCGGAAGATGCATATTCAGTATAGAAACTTAGCAAGGACTGAGTTGTTCTGCTTAGCAATGGGATTGTCTTCTGCACATGTCTGCAGAAGTACCGTGTGAATTTATAGTCATCAGGAATGATGATCACATGGCACACTGGACTGACAACCAGTGTCCTAACATTCAGTCTCAGTCAAATCACAGTACTACGTGTTGCTTAACATATACTTTAAAACTCCTCATTGGTGCATTTAAAAATAGAAGGGAAAGGTGTGTGTTCTATGGAGAGTCAGACTTTGTCAGATTCCTTCAGAAGGCAGTATGGAGTTTGAAACCAAAATTGCTCTGATGTTCAAAACACATTGATGACCCACTACTTGGGTAGTGCTACTAGGTTTCTGCTACATCTGGATGAGCACTAAGCTTCCTACTAAAATGAAGTCATCTTAGGAGAGCCCAAGTTCTAACATTGAAAGCTTTAAACAAGGAAATAGTTAACACAGTGAAGTTGACAAGGCAGGAGGGTGACAAGCAGGAATAAAAGGCAGTACTAGAGCAATGGAAGGGAATGCATGTGGTTGCTCACAGCTGCAGTTTGAACTGGAGCTGTCCAACTAGGGTCTCAGCCTTTTTAAAACTCCACATGGTTAGTGAATGACTCTCAAGTATGCAATATGTGAAGATGGATGAGATGCTCTTTGTTATGTGGTGCCTGGACTTTTCGGCAAACTAATATTGGCCTAAGTGAGTCTATACATTCTACACATCTGGAACAGCTGCCCAGCAGCAGAGGACTAAATGGTTTTCAATGGCTGAACAGTAGGAATGAGCGTTTTTCCATAAAGGTTGTTAAGTTCTTTTTTAGATCTTCATAAAAATCAACATTGCATTCAAGATTACCCCCCTTTTTGACAACTACAAAAAGATATATTGTCTACCTCTTGGAGTTTTAGTTGGGGGATTTCCATTGGGATGAAAATATGATACTTGCGAAACATGTGCAAACCATAAATGGATTTCCTCTAAGGGGGAATGGAGGAAGAGAAAGAAAAAGAAGGAGTTTTAAAAGGAGGACTTATATAGGAAATCACCTCTTCAAGCCCAATTGCATAAAAGCAGATCTGAAAATTGCTTAATCCTAAAACCCTAAGGCTGGTCAATGATTTCAGTTGTCTTTCGACACACATGGATTATATTGTGGAATTTCAGTCTATTAAGGAAAGCCACAGGGCTATGGAATAGTAGGGAGAAAGAGCTGTGGGAGGAGAGTTAAGAATCCTGCGTCCAAGCAGACACTATTACCAGAAAAGTATGTGAAATGCTTTAGAAGTAATTTTAATTTTAAAATACTTGAAAAATTAAGAGGCACGCAGCCAAGTTGTCAATAAGAAAACTACTAATGAACAACAATGAAGTGGTTCTTTATGAAAGCTCTTCTTGAAAAAGACCATTGACATGTTCTGAAACTTTTAGGACTGCTTGCCAACCAAGGCAGAAGTGGAATGCAGTTATGTTACTGAAAAGAAGTATGTATATAGTTGGCAACATCATAAAATGTGGAAGAAAATGGATGGGACTTAAAAGGTGAAATCAGAAACACTACTGCTATCTCAGAGTGGCATATCAAGAAAGATACTTTGGGGTGCGTATGTCTCTGTGTGTTTGCACTTGTGTGTATACGTATGCAAGTCACTTTATTACTACATTCTTTCTAAACAAAACACATATTATAAAATAGCAGTATTAACATATCCTGTCAGGAATACAAAATTTCAGATACCACTAAAGGCCCACTGAATCAGAATCTTCATTGCATCAGAATCCTCAAATAATTCTTATGCACCTTAAATTTGAGATGTAACATCTGACTTAATTTTCAGAAACACAGTGACACAACCTACTACTGTTGGATAAACTAAGGTAAAAATCCTTTACCTGACAACACAGGAAGAACTAAAGACAGTATAGGCATATGTAAATATCTTTGAAGTGGCATGCATAATTTAGGTTCTATTGTACAAAGGAAAAAAGCTACTCAAAATGATGCATACCTATAATATTTTCAAAGAAACTATATAGCTGTGGTGAGTACATTACTATACAAACTCTATTTTCTATTTAATATCCATTAATTTTCACAAGGATATTGAAACTATGGAATGTGAATTTATGTGAAAAGTTTTATAAACTGTAACATGACACCTGAATAGAAGACATTATTTCATTCTATCATGTCCAGAAGCTCAAATCATTCTTTGTTCCTCACCCATTCTCACTTTGTTGCATGGAAAACACGTGATTTTTTTCTATCTGAAATGTATTTTCAATCTACACTCCTTTTTCTCTCACATTGTTGACTGCTCAAAGTTAATCTCCCCCACACACAAAAAGTTAAACAGTGTCTTCTCAGATTAGCAGTCACTTTTTAGCTGGCATTTTTCATTTTTGTGTCTTTTGTCCCATCTACTAACCTTTCTGTTAATTGCATTTTGCAGTGGTTGACTTTGGGAATCAAGTTGACTGAACCAAGGACACTAGATGCCTAGTAAAGTATTTATTTATCTATTTACGTTCCATCATTGCATTAATTTTTCTCAGTACTTTAGTAGGAACAAAGACAGTTAGTCTACTGATAGGGAGGACTGGGTGGTCTAGGGTCTAGTCAGAATGATTAGGCTACCATGATGTGTCTGCGAGATTGTCTTCAGAAGAGATTGGTATGTGAGTTGGTGGCTGAGTGGGGACATTCTGTCTTCAATATAGGTAGGCACTACCCAATTGGCTGGGGGACCAGACAGAACAAAAAGACAAAGGAAGGATGAATCCTTGCTCTCTCTTCTAGACTGTAGGGATTCTTCTGACCTTGGGCACCAGAACTGCAAGTTATCTAGCCTTGGTACTCTGACAGTCCCACTAGCAGCACCATCGCAACTCCATGCTTTTAGGCAGTCAGCTTTGAATGGAGAAGCACACCGTGGACTCTTTGTTCTCAGATCCTCAGACTTATACAGAACTTACAAACTTATGTAGAATCATATTCTCAACTTGACCATGGTTACCCAGCCTATCAAGGCCATCTCAGCATTCATAATCAAGTAAGCCAACTCCTCTAATAAATTCCTTCTCATGTTTATCTGTGTATATCTTATGGGTTCAGTTTCTTGGAGAATACTGACTAACTTCCTTACCCACTCTCTATTTCCTATTGACTTCTCTCTAAGCTATGTGTGTTTGTTCACTGGACAAATGACAACCTTCTTGTTTCTATTGATACAATTAGTACAATTACATGTGTCACTTATGAAAAGTTTAGTGAACAGATGTTGCTGCATTAGTGGTGTATTAAATTCCCTTTAGCAAATTACGTTTTTATTTAATTATAAGTCTCTCAGCATCTAGAGTTATGGAGATCTATAGATCTATCAGGTTTCCTTTTCATCACTTTAGTTATTCATAATCACTCCTCAACTAAAGGTGGAGAAGGTAATTTGATGCAAAGTAGAGATTTTGTAAAGCAAAAGAATGGGATATGGGAGTTTATTTTCAAATTATTCAGATGAAATGTGTAAAGAGATAAAGCAAATGATAAAGCAAACAGGTGATGTTAGATGTATCTGAGTTAATGGTATGGGGAAATAATTTGAATTATTCTTGTAACTTTATAATCAGGATATTATTTACATGTAAAGGTGAGATTAATCAAATTATTTTATTTCCTTATAACAGAACAATGAATGGTTTAGACATTAAAATATTCTAATGTCTAATGAATTAGGTATTTCCATTTGTAAGAATATTGAAATTATTATACTCAAAAATATGTAAAAATAAATTTAGAAATAGTTTCAAAGTTTGAGCTTCTAATTAATATTATATGCCATACATTACATACAATTATAGTATGTAATATGGCATATTATATCAATATTTAAAATATTATCTATTAAGCATTGTAAGTTATATAATAAAAGATAGTATATGTATTTTATGTATTAACATAAGTATATAATTAGATTATGAAATACCAAAATGTGGAATTTTCAAAGAATTTGAAATAAAATATATATGAAATATTATCTGTCCATATAATTTCTTATATTATGTTCTCTGTCACTATGAACTCAGATTTAAGCATCTTTCAACTGATTATTACCTATTTTTCTTACAAAAGTTGATTAGGAACTAAATATCATATGGTTAGATCTGTGTAATTATTCTATTTTCTACATATTTATTTTCTCTCTCGTAAAACACTTGTGGTAGCTCCACACTAGAAGTGCATTACAAAATAACAATGACAGTTCTGTATGTGATCAATCCTGAGCTTTCTCATGGAAAATAGCTCTGGAAAAGGTAGTTCCAAAGCAGCCTTTCAAGACCCTGATATAAAGTATCATCTTACCTGACATCTCTGTGTCCTGACCTCGGAAGCAGTTTAGTTGACTCTTTGGCCAGAAGAAGCTCTCCATACAGCTGCTGCACTTATTGCTGTTGTCAGGAAAACAGCTGGATGAAAAGTCATCTTGTTCTTCACCAAATGGATTGTAGATCCACGGACCTCTCCACAGAACTGCACCATGTCCCAGAGAGCTGGCTTTCTTCAGGGAGGTTGGTCAAACCACAAGCAAAGCGCAGCTACAAAGTGGTGTATTGCCCAGCTGTGGAAGCCACATCCCATGACTTCCACAACATCCTGTTAGCCACACAAGCTTCACAGGCAGAGGACTACACCAGACCATGGATCAAGAACTGAGAATTGGGCCAATGAAATAGCTCAGCAGACTAAATGCCTGCATGGGCAAGTGCAGGGACCAGGGTTTGATCCCCGGTCCCACATGTCATGCCAGTCCCACTGAACCAGTGACTAAGTCTGGGCATGGTGGTGCATGCCTGTAATACCAGTGATGGGGAGGCCCAAAACAGGAGGATCATTACAAGTCTGAGCTGGGTAGTGAGACCCTGTACCAAATACATAAATGGAAAAAAAATTGAGAAATACTCAGGGTTCCTTATAGACTAACCAGTCTCAGAAAGTTTTTGTAATATAATATCTTAAAAGATCAGGAAATATTCAAATTTCTTGAAAAGGTAGAGTTAACTATTGAAAAGAAGCTATTGAGGGAGATAAAACCTGTTTGTTGGGAGCAAACAGGTACAGGGGTCTAAACAACAACCAATTACCATTTATTTTAACACTATGGGACAATTTCTAAAAGCATATACATTTCTAATTTAATTTAAATAAAAATAATTAACTAGAAAAACAATTTCAGCGGTGCAGATTAAAATATGCTTCCTAGGCATACAAATAAATAAAAGAGCTGGAGATGTAGATAAAACAAAAACTACATTTAAGTTTACTATCTTGCTATATTTGGTTTTATTGAAAGTTTCACATTGAAGCCTTTAATCTTAATAACTCAACAAATTTATGCCTAGAATAATCCTTCTATATAAATTTTGTCTGGCTTTTTGGTTCTACTGGTTTTGAGGTTATATTTTCATCTTCAGTTTTAATGGAGAAAATGAGATCTTGATTTAACAGGTACATAGCAGATGGTACCCTGGATATGCCATGGTCCTTCAGAAAGAGAAAGGAGCTTTAACTCCTTGGTTTTTTAAATCAGCCATTAGACAGCACACACTTCACCTGCACAGACATCCTTCAGAAATCTTGGATACTGGGGGGGGGGAAGAAATCTTGGGTAATAAACAAGGCAATAAAAGACCAAAATATGTAGTGAATCAAGCAGAACCACAAAAATGAGCTAGACTTCTTTAGTCTATATGCCTGGCCAACCCAGAAGAAGGGTGAACATAGATAAACTCTTTAAACTAGTATTGCATTAATGTTGTTGTCAATAACATATATTTAGTGTATTGCTCTTCACTAAAAGAATTGCAAATTCTTGATGAAGTACTTCAAAAAGCACAGAGTCAGAAATGGGGTATAATTGTTAGTTACATAATGAGTAGGAAAAATCTGGATATCAGAACCATCCAGAAAGCATCTGTTGCCCTATAGAATCAGAAAACTCTAACGTTCTACTCTAGTTTATATTTAGAATGAAGTCAGTGCTAGAAAAAAAAAAAACAACACGATCATGATGCAAGACTAGGAAATTTGTTTTCTATGTGTCTAGAATATATCAAACAAATCCCAAAGGATCTTTATGCAGTGGTCAAGAAGATCAAGAGATTTTTAATGCACTTATTTGTGGAATCAGTTCAAACTCTACCTATAGTAGACACCAGAAATGTTTGTTAGATTTGATAAACAAACATTGTAACAGTGTAGACTTTTTGCTAATCTAGGACCTGGACACACAGCCAGAATAAACTCGGGCTTTCCAAAAGCCCTCTGCACTCTGGCCAGAGTCATCAATTCTCTCAGTCCTTTCACTGTGGAGAAAGTCTGGAAAGACTTTGTGGGAAAGTCCCCTCAGTTTAACAGTAAAAAACTTAGAAATGAATGTATGGGGTGGTGCTATGAGTGTCCTCATGCAACCAAGCAAATTCTATATCACAAACACCATGCGTAGAGTTCAGGCAAGTGGCTCTTCTGAAGGGTAGTGAGAGGAGCATTCAAATCTCATGAAAAAGTGCCATTCTATACACGCTTGGTTGCAACATCTAACTACCCGGTAACAAGCACTTATGAAAAACTTTACTAATTATAATTATACATAATGAGCTAATGTTTTAGAAATAAAAAACTGAAGTGATTATTACCTTCCTATTAATCATAGTTCCTGACATCCTGTCTACCAGTATGGCCTCAAGGAGAGGATATGGTGAATTTACTCACTGAGTCCATGTTGGATAAAAGTATGAAGAAAAAAACCCTAAATGACTAGCAAAATTATTTTTTAAAAAATATTGAGTTAACCCATGAGAATCCAGAGAGGAATCTGAGATTTCTTCCTTTGGGAAAGTTTAATTTATATCTTCCTTGAAATCTTCTTTGACTGCCTGAAGTTAGAAGGGGAAATTAAAGCTAAAAAGTTCTTGAGGCAATCTTGAACTTGTGATGCACGAATTTTCAAATCCACCATTGATACTCATGTAAGATTTTAAAGGAGCTATTTAAATTGTTTAGACATTATCTCCAAATGAAGCTAAGCCAAAAGAAAGTTCCACTTTTGAATCACATTTGTTTGAGTCGCTTTTCAACATGGCTCTCACTGACTTAGACACCAGTACTGTGCCTAAGTTGTCAGCACGTTAGCAGGAAGGAAGAAGGCTTTGTCTCAGTAGTTCAAGAGATACCAATGAGGGTGTTGTCAAATATATCATTCAGCGTTTCCAAAAATGTCTCAGCATGAAGAATTTATTTTGTGTAGAAAATTGAAAAGGCGTTGTTTCTCCTACACAGTTTGTATGTGTCTCTTATAGAGTTTGTAATTTTGTCTTATAGCCATTATTAGCCAAAAGGTAACTGATAGCATTTCCTTTTCTACATCAGTAAAAAGAACACTGGTAGCTAATTTTAGCATCTACTATTGACTCTAGGGTTCCATAATTGTATCTTCATCAGTCTTTTGATCTACTGGTACTTTACTGGTTATGATTTCAATCTATTTTTTATTCTTTTATTTTTTATGTATTTAGTACAGGATCTACAGGGTCCTACTACACAGATTGGACTTGTAGTGATCCTCCTGTTTTCAGCCTCCCAAATGCTGGAATTACAGTCATGTGCCACCATACCCAGTGTCAATCATCTCAGCAAGCCCCAGGGGCAAGGGCCACATGGTATGCCAGGGACTGAACAATCTATTGATTTTTATTTGTATATATTACTCAATATAATTTCAGGCTAAAAAATCATTATAAAAAATAATAGTTGCCCTGACATATTTAGACTCTTTATATTAACTCTTCTAATATGAAATTTCATCTCACAATATTCCAGAACATATGAGAAAGTGTCCATACATCCTTATTTTACTGTTTAGAAAAACAGACTTAGTGAAATTATGTAGCTTGCTTAAGTTCACAAAGTTGAAACATACTTGAGCTGGGATATAACCCTACACTTATCTGAAATCAAAGCTTGATTTCCTAGTTGCTATCATATATTATCAACATGGAACACAGTGAGTTTTATACAAAAATAACTTTATTATCAAACAAATATTAGAAACAAACATTTTCATCTCTCTGTTGATCTGGATGATAACAGCAATAATAATCATAAGTCTATAAGCTGTGAAAATAATACATGGATAGTAAACTATTAAATTATAGAAAATAGCTTATTGCCAAATATAAATATAGTCATGTATTAAGTAGTACAAGAATATAATCTGGAAAAATTAAAGTGAAAAAAAAATCTATGAATATTGAATTAGATGGGTATTTTTCTCAGGAAATAAAAATTAAAATAAATCTTAAAAATGCTAAGTATAATTGACAAAGGTGAAAACAAAGCTGTAACGAGAAGAAATAGAAATCAAACACAGAAACAAAAGTAAATGATAGTGTTTTTGCGGAACAATGGTTAGGTGTTTCCAGGACGATAAGTGTATCCAGGAATGGTATTTAACATGTACACCAATAAAAGGTTTAATTGTCTTAAAAGTTATAATCCTAAACACTTAAGAAATATATATTTGATCAAGAATTTGAGAAGAAAACCATCTAAGTAATGAGATGGGAAGTTTAATTTACATGTGGCGAGTATAGAATGAGGCCCAGTTGGAAATGTCAAGGTGTAGAGTTAAGAGACAGTGCGCTGGGAACTGGGACGTGGTGAGGATTTATTACAGTGGGATAGATAAGAAGAGGGCATAGAACATTCTGCAAGTAAAGTTCTATCGCAAAGCTAGTGGACAACCACGATTCAGGTAACATGAGCAAATAAGTAGATACTTCTGAGGCCGCGCAGAGAGCGGGTGTGTCATTTAGCCCTGTGCAGATAGGCGGTAGAAGTTGAAGGAAAGCTACGGAGGGAAAAGCAAAGTTAGAGTAGACAAAATTCGATTTGAATCCCTGGTTGCTAGCTGTATGTGAGTGATTAGATAAAAGTGTATGCATCTGCATCCGGGCTTGGATCCCCAGAGTACCGTGCTGGCCCTGCCCCCAGAGCACGCTGAGACAGCGATTGAGACTGGGTATGGTGGCTCGTGCCTGTAATCCCCGCGCTTGGGAGGCTGAAAACAGGATAATCATTACGTGTCCAATCTATGTAGTGAGACCCCGTAGACCCTGTAGTAAATGCATTTTTTTAAAAAAAAGTATGCATTTGGCCGTAAAAACAAGATGAAATCCCAGGACATTTAATAGGCTGTGGTCACAGCCAAAAGCAGGGTACATTCAAAAATAATCTTGGAAAACTGTAAGTAAATATTGGTCATGTTCAAAGCAGAAATGCTAGCAAAATTCTTGAAAGTGTACAAGACATCTCAGGTAGTGATAGTGTAGCAGGAGGTAGCACGTACGGCAGAGCATGTCCTCAGAAAATGAAAGAGTTACGAAGTAAAAAAAGAAAAAGAAAGAAAGCAAGGGAAGCAGATGAAGGAACGACTAGGAGAAGGAGAAGAAATGACACTGGCGTTCTCGCCACTACAGCCATGTATCACCAGGTCTTATCTGCATTTAGTGGTTACATAAACAGAGTAACTATAATATCGTAAGTTACGGGGTGTGATATGCTAGTGTATAAAGGCCTTGACAATGTCTTAAAGATGTCATTCTTTGGGGCTGATATTCTATGAGTATAGGCTAGTTAATATTTGTGTTTCAAAGGCTATCACAACTCTACAAGAAACAAAAAGACTCTATTACCACTTACTCTACCCCAGTCTACAGGGATGTACCCAAATTTAAGAATCCTCAAATGAATGTAATTGCTATGTATAGCAAATATATTAGTTAAAAGCAAAAAGTCCCTGGTAAAATAGGCAATAAGCAGAAAGCAAATTTGTGCGAAAGGTCAACAATAAAATGCACACCTAATACTGAAAATCAACTTTTAATTTCTTTTGTCATCAGCACCCCGATATCATCAGCTGCTTCTGCCCACATGCCACTTGAAAGCTGCAGATAACCTGCTTTCAGGGCCTCTCCAGCTCCTACCGCTCCTGTGCTGTGTGTGATCGGCCTTTCTTCCTGCTCTGCTTAGAGCAGTTTTTCACACTGGCATTTTTCAGAAACACCTGGAAGAATCATTAATAGATTGTCAATTCTGAGCTTCTGATTTCATAGCACTGGAGTGGAATCAATAATTTGTCTTTATAAATTTATTCTCAGATACTATAAATCTGGGAACAATGATAATGACTAGCTTACAGTAGTAGGTAGATATTTGCATAGCTATAACTGCAGGTTAATTTCATCTCTACCTCCTTCAGTAGGTAATAAGGTCAGGTAAAGACTGTCGCGCCATCTCTCAAGGCCCAGTGACCCAACACACTTTTCAGTACAATAATGAACAGAGGCCAAATGAATGAATAAGTAAATGCATTTATCTTTATTTCTATGTCAACATACTGTGTGTGTGTGTGTGTGTGTGTGTGTCCACCATCTAATTTAGTATCTCCATCTCCCTACTAGGAAAGGAAGTATTTCACTTCTCTTAAAATTAGATCTTTAAACTTGCAACCTTGATGTTTGCATTTATGAAACAACTAATTATGGATGGCAGATGCATACCCTTCCCACAACTATTACTTCCCTTTCTGGGATTTTAAGTATTTTTCCTCTATTTAAAAAAAATTTTTTTTTTCTCTGACTCAAATTTTGTGTCTGTTCTGTTATTTTTCCGAACAGTTTTAAAATATCATTTCTTCATGCATTAGTCTGTCTGGTTATATTACATCACAATTTTGGATCTGTTCTAAATTTCAGGCCATTGGTCCCTTATCTTTTAACAGTACCTCTCAAAGAAAACCATTTTGAGTTCTTCATTTCTGAACCTCTCACTGAAATCTCAACCTCATGTTCCACATGAACTTTTAATAAATAACTCCAAAAACAGCAATATCAGAAGACAGCCTCTGTGTTTCTTTTATTGTCACCATTAGTCTTCTATTCATTCCAAACACATAATATAGCTGACCCTATCAATTTTCCCATAGAACAACTGCATATGCAGTCATCGCTTCCCCCTTGAACTTTGATCACCTCATCTGAAAACATACTTGTTCACATAGAATGCTGAGATAAAATCATCATGAGCTATTGGACTTAAGTTTTCTCTAATATCTATAAAATCAGCCCACTGTTGCTAAAATTTCTTGATTCTCTTATGATTTGTTATTCCTCGAATTGAAGTTTCAACAGACTCCTGCTACATGAATATAAACCCATCTTTCTCTGTCATGTTATCTATGTCTATTTCTCATTGCCAGCAGGCAAGTCAGGCCACTTGTTTCAGTACAGATGAAGCCAGGGCTCCTTCTGGGTGTCTTCCCAGAGGTGCAAACTCCCTTCTCTATGCAGATTACTCTGCAGTGCCTCAAGTCCCTCATCTCAAATCTTTTTAGGAACAAGTTGAAGAACTAGGAACAAATATTTACATCATGCTCCCCTAGTTTATCCTATAATATATCATTTAATTGTATACTTTAGTTTTTCTGTTTTTGTGGGTTCATCCTATAATTTTCACATAGGCACACATTTTTTGTGGACAAAGACTATAATCCTCTACGGCATGATAGTCTCTAGAAAAGCAGTTGGTACGTAATATAAACTCAATAAATTTTGTTGGTTATTTAGGGACATAAATGTAATCAGAATATAACAGTGAAAAGGAATAATCATAATATGAGGGAAAGAAAAGTCTATAAAAGGCTTGAGATGTGATTAATAGACATCTGAATTATTTTAGGATTATTTATAATGTTTTACAATTACATTTATTTGTAATTATTATATTTATTTGCAATTATTGTGTGTACATTTACAGTTTTGTACAATTGTTTTACAGACTATTTTTAATTTGTGGTGCTGGAGAACAAACTCAGGGCCTGATGTATGCCAGGCAGTCATTCTCCCATTGAGCTACAGCCAAGCCCTTAAAAATTTAAACAAAAGATACTTTTTAAAAAAGTGTCCACTTCTTTAATATATAAAATCAAGTCATCTTACATAAATGATAATGTACATTCTCCATCTCTGATTAACTAAAACAAAGAGAAGAGTTCCCTAAAATGGTATTGGGAAAGCCATTCCTTATTATCTACACTTTCCTTATAATTGTCAATTGTTTATTAGGCAGGGTTCTTAAAAAAAAAAATTAGAAACCAGGCATGGTGGCATACGCCTGCAATTGCAAAGCTGGGGAGGCTGATTCAGGAGGATCACTATGCATCTGAGCCATATAGAGAGACCCTATAATGAATAAATAAATAAAATGGATGTCTACATATTCCCACTACAGTGTAACAGCCGCAGTATAATCCCTTAACTGCTGTAAGTTTGTGCACTTGGCTGAGGGCCATGACTTTAGCCACCTTTTCAAGGATCTGAAGAATAACAAGTGATGCTTGTTATAGTTTGTACTGAGATGTCCCCCAAAGCCTCCTGCAGTCATAGGGCAGGCTTCTAGAGTTTGGCTGACTCAGGTTCCACTGCTGAGATTATGGCTGTGAGTGCTGCACCTACCCTGGGACAGCTGGCCTGCGTACGATATAAGGGAGGGAACCAGGCTTGCTCTCTACTGCTCCTCCCTTGTACCCTTGCTGTTTTCTTTGCCAGAAACTGTTGCTCTTTGCCATGTGCCATTCTTCCTTGGAACCAGCCAAGTATGGACTGAATCCTCCACAAACTGTGAGCTAAATAAACCTTTCCTTCCTCAATTCTGAGCATCAGCCATTTTTTTCTCAGCAATGAGAGAAAAGTAACCAAGACAATATGCACAAGCTGAAAACCTTCATACATGAAACAGCCTCTTTTCTTTTTCCAGAAAGTGGTAGTCATTAGGTCACAAGGCATGTTGTAGTCTTCCTTCTACTTTATTCTTAGTTCTACAAGGTCTCAGGTTTGTTTGAGGATTAGCTCTGTATTTGCCTGGTTTGCCCTGTGTTGGGTGTATTAAAAGCTACCCTACAGGGCATCTGGGACCACATCCTCTGGAAACTCCCAGCCACAATCTGTATGCCTCATGCCCCATGGCCTACCTGCTCCATGGTTGTTGCAAAATAAGTTATTTTTCTTGAGGTAAATGTTTTTGTCTCTTTAAAAGGCTGTTAATTATCCACCGCACACGTGACAATTCAAAGATGTTTCCTACTCAAGGCATTTACCATTCAGTTAATAGACAACAAACACAAAAAATCCCACACAAAGATTTAATGGGTGCTTGGGCCCAAGAACCTTGACAATGGGGAGGAAATTGTGAGAATGCGAAATGGTGGAATAAGGGGAGAGAGAAAGAAGTCCCTCCAGATTTTTGATGAAACAAAAAAGAAATATGTTCTCAGAATTTTTCCCATTTAAAAAAATACATCATTAGAAAGATAATCACAGAGCAATTAAATGTTACTTTTAAAAAATGTGAATTCAGTGTACTGAAAGATGGAAGGAAAATTCAAAAGGAAACAACTGCTGCAGTTAAGAAATATCTTCTTCAACAACTTAAATAAATGCTGTTTTCAGGCTTGGCATGAAGTGGTCATACAAACACAGGGGCACATGCCAAATCTTTCAAAAGGTGGAGAGAGGAACTTACAGAGAAAGAGTAAACAGGGAAGTGTTGGGTACACAGGCAGTAATGGAAAATAAAAGGATTCAGTACCAACAGCTGTGAACTCCCAGATGGCTGGACACATCACTGAGGTATCCATGTCACACTGTCCCAGCACATTGAGTAACATCTAGAACTGTGCAAACTCAAACGTCCTTTCATCTTTTCCTGCTTCATTTTCCCACCAATTGCCATCCCCTGTGCACTTACAGGATTCGTGTGCATCATCTGGGCTACATTTGTCCATCGAATGATGCACTTGTTCAGAAAGAGATACGTGTGATGGTCCAAATGTTCGGGCCAAACTCAGAGGATGCCAAGCAAGATCCACTTCAACAGATCATAATTTATACTGGCAGCTGGACAAACACAAGCAGAGTGACGCATGAACCAGCTTAAGAAAACTGCCAATCCTCCACCAACTGCTTGTTATATTACTCTAAAATGTTTCTAAATAGGTCAGTTAGAATAACATCTTGTGGACCATAGTAAGTCAGGAGAAAATAAATGTCATTTTTTGCAAGTTGAATTCTTCTCAATGCCTTCACTTTGAGTCCTTTGAATTAACTATCATCTGGCTGAGAGTGAAGAAATTGTCATGGTTTTATAGTGGTCAGCAGTTTCGATGATTCACATTTCCATATGGCCCTTGGACAACTGTGGGTCTTTTCCAGATGGTTTTTGGCATTACCCATGTTACTGGTCACATGATGTATTTTGCCCTGGAGACTGGAAGAAACATAACAATGACCCCATCTCTTAGAGAACCACAGCTTCACTCAGGCAGGGAGTCTAAGCCAAAAGCTCTGAGATTCTGAGCTCAAGCATGTGAAGGAGTTTCCAGGCATCTCTTTCTTCACTGTTTAAGTGACAAGATAGTCCCTGGCTGAGGTTGGACTTGATATGAAAAGTTATCTCTAGTAAGATTTTAACCAAATGTAATTATATGAATGGGTTTATCTACCTGGAAATAAAACTAGAGGAAATTGACAAAAAATGATTGATTTTTATGCTTATATTTACTGTTCTGCCTTTGATTCTCATTGGGTGAAGAAATTACCAGGGTCCATTCATTACCAGAATCTGCTTCAAAAAGAATTTTTTATGTGTTATATTAAGACAGTGCATGATAATTATCTCTGTTTTTCAATGTGAATCAACAGTGTTTTGTTTTGTTTTAATGTATTTAGCACAGGGTCTACAGGTTCTCACTAGGTAGATCTGATTCATAGTGATTGTCCTGTTTTCGAGCTTTCCAAGTGTTGGGATGACAGGCGTGTGCCACCACGGCCAGTCTCAATCACCATCTCAGCTTGTCCCAGGCGTGGGGCCAGTATAGCATGTGGGGGATCAAACCCCAGTTTCTGTGCTCTGCCTAAGCAGGTGCTTTAGTCCACTGAGCTATCTGGCCAGCCCTCAACAGTGGTTTTTAATTATTCCTAAATGCCATAACTTAAAATTTTTACTAATTATTATTTTTCAGGGTATAAAATGCTTTTGTCCTATATTCTGTATTTTTTGGTTAAAACTGTTGCTTTGCACAGGGGCTAATTCTGAACTGCAGACCCAGTTCAGAAATCACACCATGGGCTGCTATTGCCTTGTCTATAGGAAAATGAACACTGATGTTGGTCTGTTCTTCACAGATGCATCAAAATCATTTTATTGCTTTATTTTTTTCCAATAGGTTTTGTGTCCCTAAAACCACTGCTAGACAAAATATTTAATATACATAAAAGTATGACACTTTGGGAAGCATCATTTAAATATTAATAGGAACCCATCAGTAAATCTTTATTGGGACAAGCCTGCTAACTATAAATTTGGGAAAAATACCAGCAGATTCAGTCCCTTCCTTCAGATAACTGATATGCCAGTAGAGCAAAAGATACAGACACAGTAGTCAATTCAGGTAGAGGTTAATGAATGAAATATCTTAAAATATTAACATAAAGGTATCAAGTCAATGAGTGATCATTTTTTAACTAGTACAATAAGGGCAGCAAGAAAGAAGCATTTCATCTGAATCTTGAAGAAAATAAAATAGGATTTCTATAGGGAAAGCATACAGGTCGAAAGCAAGGGACTTTGTAGGACTTGGAGGTCAGGGCACAGAAAGCATAACATTAAGAGCCAGAATGTGCGGAGGAGGAGAAGGTAAGGAATTGAGACTGGGAATTAATGGCATGCTAATTACCGAGGCCTTTTAATGCTCTGCTAAGAAACTCAAATTACATTTTTTTTTTTTTACTAAATAAGAAGCTCTAGAAAGTTTTAATTAAGTAAATACCATGGTGACAATTGTGTTCAAGAAAGATAACCTTTGTGGCAATATAAAAACAAACAAATGGCATTTCAAAGAATTATTATAAAAGTTTGCATGGCAGATCATGAACGATTTAATCAATACAATAAGCATGTTCTGATCAGCAGACAAATTCTTAAATGTTTTCAGTTAAAATAGAGCTGGTTTAACACAAAAGATATTTGAGTACCTGAAAGAAAGACAAGGAAAGAAGTAAAGGAACCCCTGAGTGAGAAGACAGACACTGTTTGTCAGATAAAATGCAGGAAGAAAAGCCCCTGGGGCAAAGGAATCAAAATTCAGTTTCCTTCGTGTTGGATGATCCACGTCTGGGACATGTGTATTTAGAAGAATTAACAATCTTCTAGAAATAGTATAAGTAAATTAGTGGCCCACCAACCAGATTTTAGTGAGTTCAAGGAGTCAATAGAAAAATGCAAAGACAGTAGGTGTAGCTTCTCTTCAGAGGCATACAATGTGCTTGGCTTGGAACATCTTGTTGGAGTTGTCCCATTTTGTTAAAAAAAGAATTTTTTGAGTGAGTATGTTTACACCCCAATGCAGTGGAAAAATGAGATTATAAAGAAAAGAACAGACAAAATTAGTGCCAATAATGAGGTTAAGAAAATAATAATTGGGGGGCCGGGGAGATAGCTTAGTGGAATAAGCACTTCACTGGCAAGCGCAAGGGCCTGAGTTCAATCCCTGGTTCCGCAAAAA
>NDGM011193285.1:0-16319 GCA_002564305.1 Octomys mimax | reverse complement strand
CTAATTTTGGTCTGCAAACTTAGGTTGCTAACCATCCAAAAGACAAGCTTATTGTTATTACCAAAGATGTGGGGGGGGTTGTTTTTGTTTTTATTTTTGGGTTTTTGGTTTTTTTTTTTTTTTTGCGGAACCAGGGAATGAACTCAGGCCCTTGCACTTGCTTATTCCACTGAGCCATCTCCCCAGCCCTGTTATCCAATCTTATAACTCTAGTTAATCAAAAGCAGACAAGTTTATACTTTTGCACTCAGTGCACCATTGCAACTCAACACAAGAAAGCTCACAAAGCTTGTAGGATAAGCTTTAACACTGTGGAAATCAAGAGCCTTGTCTTAATGCCTAATGAAAACAATTTCATTTCTCATTTAAATCTAACTCTTGTTTTGCTAAAACTCAAAACAACTGCTAAAGCTTTCTTTCATTTTTTTTTTTTAAATGTGCTCTTTTGGAGATGCTATTTAGGAAGTGGGTATAGATCGCATAATCCAAGCAAGGTCTGGGATTAATCAAGTTTGGGTTACAGTTTTTGTACACTTCACCTAATGCTGCCTCACCCCTCCTAGCATGTACATTCAAGGGTCCCTATGTGTAGCAGAAAATGCCCCTACACACACACACAGACACACACACACACACACACACACACACACACACCCCAGCCAGTATACTTTAGTTGCCCAGGTGATAGTTCCTGTTGCAGTTCCAAGTTGCTTTCTTCTCTTAGAAATGGCTGATCACTGTGACAAATACTGTAAGAATCAATCATTCTAAGAGATAATGAACTCTTCCTGCTTGTTAGGTCATGATTCCCAACACTTCCCTGTTGACCTGTACTCCACTTTTTAGAGTGAGGTTCTCTGGTTTCATTGGTAATCTCTTGCTCTGCCCAGGTGGAAGTGCAAATTGATACAACCACTGTGGAGATCGGTGCAGAGATTCCTCAAAAAAACTAGGATTAGAGGTCCCATTTGACCCAGATATTCCCCTTCTGTGTATTTTTCCAGAAGAACTGAAAACATCAAACCACAATAATATATGTGCATCCGTGTTTATAATAGCACAATTTGTCATAGCTAAATCTTGGAAACAACCCAAACGTCCATCAACTGAGGAATGGACAAAACAGATGTGGCATTTTGATACAATGGGGTATTTTTTTAATGTATTTAGGGCAGGGTCTACAGGGTCTCACGACACAGATCAGACTTTAGTGATCCTCCTGTTTTCAGCCTCCCAAATGCTGGGATTACAGGCACGTGCAACCACACCTAATCTCAGTCCCCATCTCAGTGCAGCCTTGGGGCGGGACCGGCATGGCAGGCCCGGAGATAGAACCCTGACCGCTGCTATACAATGGAGTATTACTCAGCTATAAAGAAAAATAACCTTGAGGCTTTTATAGGTAAATGATGCAACTAGAGACCAGACTCATACATGAAATAAATCAGACCTGCATGTGTAAACATCATGTTATCTCCTAGTGTAAGAACCTGAAAGAGTCAATCTAAAAGGCACAGTAGGTACTATAGAAGGGAAAGAAATCACTCAAAAGGAAAGAACAACTGAGATGAGCAAAGAGAGAAAAAGAAAAAGAAAAGGAAAAACTGTGTGTGTGTGTGTGTGTGTGTGGCTAACATGACTGTACTAATAATTTCATTCGTTTATTGAAGGAAGAGGTTAATGCTTAAAATTTTTATTTTGACCAATTTTGCATGCTTATATCTGATAATTTGAACAACTACTTTGAAGACAACAATGTACAATATAACAACCATTGTTTGATTCTTATCATCTTGTTTTCTGAAATTTTATATTGTTTTTTATTTTATATTGTTTCTAATGTTTTGTTTATTTTTTATTCACTTTAAAATGAAAATTCAAAGCAGCTGAAACATATCCACTACTCATAAAAAACTCCCTACACTTCTTTCAATCACTTTTAATATTAATTATAATATAATGAGATGGGTCCTGGATCTGCCAATCTGATATTATAGCACAAAAATGATTACAATAAAAAGAATTACACAAAAGTGCAAGAGGGAATCTGTGAGGCTTAAGATTCCTTCCTTAAACCTCTACTCCTTCTGAAATCTGGGTCCATCAAGTCTTGGGAGCCTTCACAGCCCTGAGCTTCAATTTTTATTTCTATTTCATTGTAGAAACACCAGACGTTCTCCTGGTTCCCTGCCTCTTAGCTGCAGCCCTGTGCAGGATTTGATGCCTTCCTCCACAGGCCAAGAATTGATAAATGACTCTGAAGGAAACCATTTCACAAAATGCTGGTTTATCTCTCAATAATTCCTTTTTTTTTTTTTTTTGCTAGCTACTTGGTCCTTTCTTACCTCAGCTGTTCTCCAGATTCTTCCCACAAATCACATTTCATCTTTTGTCCAACTCTTCTGTCATTCTCAGTGAGAATCTTCTTCTGCCATAAACTAGTATATCACACACTTGGGGATCTTTTTTGATGAGCTTTTAATCTCAGCATTCATCACAGTTTAAAAGAATGCAACTTAAGTGCAAGTTTGTAAAATAATCTGTAATTCTCATCTCCAATTTTCTATGGCATCTTATTATCTGCTGTGATATGATTTGAGTAATGTGGAAAGGGTGTGCCTACTACAGAATGTTTTATTCACGTATACCTGTTATTTAAGATCCAGCTATAGAAAATGTGTTCCTGAAATTGTCTATGCTAATATATAAATGTCTCTAGAAGATTGGCAGTTAGGAACACTAATGATGACAGAGATCAGACTTTTATAAGAGAAGGAAAATAGAGGCAAGCTATGAGTCTGGATCTTGCTACAGAGGGAATCACAAGACCAGACATAGTTGGACAGCCAGGAAAATGGGAGGAAGGCCCGTTGTGTGCAGGAAGCACCCTGAGACACTCAAGTTTCCCTACATCACAGCGGCTCCAATCTGTCGGGTGAGCATGTTCCCTCCACTGGAAAGTCCACAATGCCCAGCGTGGCTGGCCACTTTTTCCCAGGACTGATGTGGAGCAACTCTGTCTGCAAGCTTCATAGAAAACAAGGACCCCAGCAGAGCCTCAGCTAGTTTCTGCTTTCCTGCATTTCTATTTACTAGACTAGTGCTTTTATTGACCCAATAGGATGAAAATTTGGTGTGTATTTTCCCTTTAATAATCATGAAACTTATGAGTTTGCGTAGGAAAAGTAACAAATATTAGAAATGAGACTTGATCATTTAGTGCTCAAGCTGTCAGCAACATGTGCTGAATCAAACACCTTCTCTATGCTCAAAGTTTGCTTTAGGTTTGTTTTGGAGCACAGCAAGTTCTGCTGCTCATTATGAAATGCTGTTTCCTGTTACCCAGGAAGTGTGAGCTAGTCCACATAAAGCCACTTCATCTAAGAGGCAGAAAAGCCACAAACCACTGTACATGGTTGGCATTTGCCATTCCACAGCATGTGCTGCAGCTGCTCCCCTCTCTGCTCAGAGACTACATTGACACTTATTATTCAGTGAGCTGTACTGGAAATGAATGGAGAGATGAGAAGAAAGCCATAGTGCCAAGCTGCTGCAAGTGGTGTTTTGTTTACTTTCAAACTTGAGTGAAACTCTTCACAACACTGGTCAATCTCAGGCTCTTATGCCAAAGACCAGGAATACAGCCTACATCTCAATGATTTATCAACAGAAAGCAACAGAAAAATGCTACAATAACAGATTTAAAATTAGGTGAGAAAAAAGAAATAATGTTTGTTAAACTCCTATTATATGTCTATAAGACTTGTGGTTTCATCTTATACCATTTAACTCCAGCAGTACTCTTACAATAGTTGAAATTACTCTCATTTTTATAAGGAATGATTTTAGGCCCTGAAAATCTAAATCGCCTGCCCAAGTTGATCCCACTGATGACTGGTACATCTGAGATTTAAACTAGGTGTGTCTGATTTCAAAGCTTCTAGACCTTTTATTGCTCCGTGATGTCAAAATATCTAATTTGTATCATTCTGGGTTTTGTGAAGACCATACCACTGTGATAAGCCAAATTAAATGCCTTTTAAAAATCACATGGAGGCATGTGCTCCTTATGTTTCACAGTGAGACAGCCCAAGACATAAATTAAAGCCTGATAATATCATCCTGGCATAAACTGCCATAGTGTGGGCCTCCTCAATTCAAATTCTGTCAAATCCAATCACTTAATTAAAGCCATGGGAATGATGGGAATTTCAATAGCAGGGCACTCTGGGAGCATTCTATAATCTAAAGCAAATACAAAAATAAAGCTACTAGAGAGAACCTATCAAAGCCATAATACATCTATTAACACAGCTGTTTCTCCTCCAAGACTAGGCTCCCTCCTGAGCCTATTATTAAGTGCAAATGACCAAGCTCAGTAACTGTTATTTTTAAAAACATTACTTATCCTGCATTGTGTTCTGAAACTTGTTGACTTATTTTAATTTGCATAATTATAGTAATTTTCTCTTATGTCAATGCTGTAGGATTATATTAGGATTTTTGCCTTTTATTAAAGGAACTACACAGGTTGAAAAGCAAGCTGTTGTTGTTATCATTTTTGACCCTTTCAGCCAATTGAGATGCAGTGACGATGGAGTGATACACATTGCTAAGTTTATCTGTGGTTCGTGACTTGATGAATTGACATATGTATGTGAGACCAAGAAGGGGAACTAAATGAAAAGGATTAGCAAGGTAGGAAAATATAAGGAGATGTCAAAACAAAGGAAAGAAAGTGCCTTCTTTTTTGACAATCTTCAAAATATATTTCAGTCTTGTGGCAAGACTATGGCATTTTCTTTTTTCAGCAACTCAGGGAAAGCTGGTCTTGAACTTGTGGCTCAAATAGTCCTCTCATCACAGCATCCTGAATAGCTGGGACTGCAGGTGTGTGCCATCATCCTTGGTCACTGCTGCTTAAATTAATTCTCCAGTTATTCCCACCTGCAGCCCAGCTGCCTCAAGTATATCTCAAAATCAAAAATAAGAGACCAATAATGAACTTTTTAAAAAGATAGAATTCTAGACATGGCTCCTGCCCGTCAATCTTACATCCAAAGACTGCCCAAGGAAAGTACATGAATAAAATCTAAGATATCCTCCCTGCTCCAAAAGGCAGATGAAGAGAGAAGTACATAGGCCTACCAGGTGTACACTGTCATTTCTCTCTTCTTTTTAAAGTTGTGTGGCTACTCAGTCAGTAACAAAAGGATTAAATCATTAAAATAACCTCAAAGGAGATGAGAAGAGGGATGTCATAAATTTACTGTACTTGGAGATCAGAATAGAAAGGTTCTGCACGGGCTATCTGTAATTCCCAAATTTCTAAATTTCTTCTAAATACCTCCTACAGGAGTATTCATCTAAGAACTGTTTGATTTGCCACAAGACCAAATCCAATGTATCTTCTTCTCCCCTGAAATGAATTTCTCTTTAGCAATCTAAACTCTCAGTCAAGTCAGAAACCACAGAATGATCTTAGAATTCTCTATATCTCTGCTCTCCTCCTCCAACAAATGCTGGACTGAGGGCCCAAGCAGCCAGAGTGTGTCACTAGTTCCTTCCATTACCTGTCTCCAACCTCCCGACTCTGGCCTTTTCCCATCCGTTCATCAGAGACAATACATTACACAGGAAGGTCATGAAGACAGATGCCTGAGCTAACACACAGCACCTGTAAGCAGAGAAAAGACCATATTAATTCTTAAAATGATATCTTTGATTTCATTTTCCACGTCTTCATACTATTTAAGCCCTTATGAGACTTACCTGGATAATTATATTGTGTTTAAGGCTAACAGCTCTTAAGTAAATCAGTCCTAAGATTCTCTTTCGGTATTATCTTTCACTGCTATATATGTATACATACAACTCAGTCAAAACAGTACTCCCTGTTATCAGAAGACCACTATTCATATCTATGCCTCTTTATTTGCTCCATGGTGGTGTAGTCAAGAATTACAAGGAAGAGATTTAACACAGGATACACAAGTTATATGATTATTTTATAATATTCCCCCAAAGGGTAAATGTAAGAGTGAGAAAAACCTGTCTACATACTACAGACCTAAAAAAAAAAAAACAAAATCCAGCCAAGGACCTGAATCCCATGGCAATGTCCCACAGGTGTCCAGCTGAAGACCTACAGCCTGTGACAATGCCCTCCTTGAGTCCACACAGATGCCTGGAGACCACAACAATGTCTCATGAAAAGCTGTATCAAGCTTCTGCACTAGGAAGGCCTACAGGTTAGTGGTGGAAGCTAGAAAGTCTGCCCCAGTGGGATGCAGGATCTGTGCCAGCAGGCTGAAGAATCACTCAAAGTAAGCCAGAAATGCTCAAAGTAAGGACCAGAGCTCCCCTGAAGAGAACTGCAGCAATCCTCAGTGAGAGTGAGACCCCGAGCTTCTCTAACAATGAGAAGAGCTGAATTCATATCAGGAAAGCCAGTATGACAAGCTTCTCCAGGAAGATCAGCAGTGCGCCATCTTCCTCTCCAGCCCTCCTTTTATGGTACTGGTAACAACCCTCACTCAGGTAGGCTTTCCACACCCAGAACCACACTGACTCATTTCAACTGGGTGTTACAAGTTGACCACTAGTTAATCCACCACAGGTAGTATTACAGTTGATATCTAGATGTCCCACACACACACATAGCCTCAGGTGGTCATGAATGGGGCTTTCTGGAGGTAGCTATAACTAGGGTTTATGATTTATGATTAAAGATAGGATTCTGGAAGGTGTGAGCACTGCATATCCTAAGGCTGAGTAGTCTGGATGAAACACAAGACAGAGAAGCAGGCCACTGCCCTCAGTTGCTACTGATTGTCTTCTGCTGCCTCCTGCGACCTCTGTGCTGCCCCTGTGCCCCACCATCTTGCTTGGAGCTAAACAATTATGGACTGAAACCTTGACAGTGAGCCAAAGGAAATCTCTCCTTTTTTAACTTTTAGGTATTTTGTCTTAGCAATAAGAAAAGTAACTAAGATGGTGAGTATAAGTATTTTAGTGAAACCCTGACTCTAAAATAAATAAATATTTTTTTGTCTGCTTGACCTATCTTTTTGGGATAAGAAGGTGTTCAGGTCTCCTGTTAAGATGGTAGTATTGGATATTAGATTTTTCATGTCCATTAAGATTTGTCTTATATAGGTGGGTGCTCCTGTGTTTGGTGTATACATATTTATGACTATTACCTCTTCCTCTTTTATTTTTCCCCTAACCAGTATGCAGTGGCCTTCTTTATTTCATTTGATTGTTTTTGGTTTGAAGTTCAGACTGTCTGCAAACAGGATTGCTACTCCTGCTTTTTTCTGAGGTGCTGAGGCATGTAGTATTACTTTCCATCATTTGACTTTTAGCCTATGAATTTCTTTATGAGTTAAGTGTGTTTCTTGTATACAGCATATTTTTTTGGTTTTTGCTACCTAATTCACTCTACCAGTTTATTTCTTTTAATTGGTAAATTAAATCCATTTACATTGATGGTTATAATTGAGATGTATTGACTTATGACTAACATATTATTTACCTGATGTTCTATACCCCTTTTTCTCCTGAGTTTAATTGTTTGCCCTATATCAGGTTATTTTACTGAATTCGAGGACCTACAATCTTTAGACTAGTTTCAAGTACGAAAAGTTCCTTTAAAGACTTCTCCAAATACAGCTTCTATAATTGCAATGGAACACCCATCTCTGAAAAAGAAAAAGGGGGGCATATGTTTATAGCCACAAAACTAGGAAATTGATCAAACATATGTAGGTGGGACTTGGCCCAGTGCCTAAAGCAAACAAGCTACCTCACTCCTGAGATGATCATCTTGTTTGGTTAAGGTTAGCTATCAGTTGCTAGGCAACCTAGTGTCATGGGTTACTAACTTCACAAAAGTGCAAATAAAGGATAGTTTTGCTGTGAAAAAAAGGGAGAGGAAGAAATGTATACACAAGAGAATTAGGGTAGATATACAGATACTTTCTCTTAGTTCACTGAGAATAAAAGTTTGTACTAATATTGTTTGGACAAGATAACATGTCTGCATCTTGTCCTCTGAATACTATGAAGACAACAATATGTAATGTATTAGCTACTGGAAATATCCTACTAACCTGTTTTGAAACTGTTTCATTGCCATTTTATCTGTTTTTTTCATTAAAATGGATAAAAATTAAAATAAACAAATAAGACAAGAAAGTGGAAGTTCAGTGAGGACCCAGCAGCATGGGCAGAGCTGAGGTGAGCTAAGACTCAAGCCCAGCCCTGTTTTCTTCATCCTCACGCTCTTCTCTCTGCCTTGCACCAAAAGAAAAGTTTTTAAAATCTGTCCTTATGGAAACAAGACATAGTCCTAGGAATACGCAAATAATGATTTAAATACAGCATTTTCTAAATCTTGATCTTTTAATCTACAGTTTAACAAACTTTCATTGAACAGAACCAAATAGTAAATCACTTGGGTTTGTGGGCAATATGACCTACACAGATTTGCCATTAAAGCAAGAAAGTGGCCACAGAAAGTATGTGATGGTTTGAGCAAAACTCGGGAGACTTCATAATATCAGACCTCAGCCTGATTAAGTTTAAAGATGAGAGCTTGCAGCTCCCATTAACATTACCAATAAATGTCCATCCGCTTTCTTGGCAAAGAAGCAAGCAAAGTGTGTCGTACACTAGGATAAGGCCATTTATTAGCTAGCCATTCATATCACACTTGTATTAGATACTTAGGGCATAATATTGCATAAAACATGGAAATTGGCAAAATTACACGTAATTACAACCCCGAAACACATGTTGTTCCCTCAACAGAAATTGAGATAATCTGCTAAAACATGATGTTTAAAGAGTGGAAAGCATTTTTTGCTGTAGTTGTTTGAATATAGGATATGTAATTAACAGATTTTAAGTCTGGGAAATAAACGAAGACAAGTGCTTGTGACCTTTGGTTCTGCATCCTTTTTCTTGAAATAAATCGATCTGATCCAGTGAGTGCACACATCTGGTATCTAAGACTATAGGACTATAGGTGACTCATTAATGAGTTGATCTTTTATGAGGAAATGCCTGGTACAAAATCACAGCACACAGGATATAATTTATTTTTAATAGAAGTGAATTCCATTTTCATATAAGCTAGTGAAAATATTTATTCAAACATAACAGCCTATCTACACACAAAATTTCTACCTTCCTTATAAGCTGGTAGAAGATGGATCACTAAGAGCTTCAGATAGACTTTGAAATTGTGGTAAGCTCACACAACGTAACACTGTGATTGAATGCAAGAATATCTGGCGCACTTCTTTGCTGTCCCTCTTAGAAGCTGGGCCCATCTCCACAATAGCAACTTGGTCACTGGGTCTAATTTTCTCTCATGCTCATGGTTTAGCATACCCATTGGTCTGATATTCTTACCTATTTTTCAAATATATCTTATTTGTGAAATATTACAAATATTTGGAATGGGATACATGTGATTCAAAGCCATAGTTTCATTTATAATTAGCTATGTGATTGTTGCCCAACTGTTCTGCTCTGAATTAGTTTCAAACAGTAATAGTAGGCACCTATTTATAAGTTTGGTTGGTTTTTATTTAGTAACCAACGTAACCATGGTCACCATATCACCTACATCAGTGCTTTCATGCTTTGTCCTTTAAAAAGTTTTATTCTACTTTCAAATTTTGTCTTCATCATCTTTCATAATATTTACAAGTTTCAAATTCTTTACCATTTTATGGGGTATTATAATTATTTGATTTCATAACATGTCTTGCTTCTCAACTAGATCAAGATTCTATGAAATTATCTTGAAGAAAACTTTCAAATAGATATTAATTTATTACTACTTGAATATTTAAAGGTCAAGAAAATTATTCTGTGCTTACCTTTTTTAGTTTGCTTTTCAGACATGAGGCATAGTAACATAAAGGAGAAAAATGTGCATTAAGTATATTTTCCCGTGCTCATGTATAAACACTGTTTCTAGAACTCTAGTCCTATAATGGGAAATGGGAAAAAATGCATCCCCATGGAGAGATGTCTAAAGCATATAACGGGATTAAAAATAATGAATATATTCTTCAGATACTGAGAAAAGTAGGATATGGGTAGGTCTGATTCGTTGTGTCAAAGGTAGGTTTTTTGTTTTTGTTTTTTTTTAATTGGAAAAGGACTACTGGTCCTGCCTGAAAGTACCATTTCTCAACTCATAACCCAAACTGACTCCTATAGTTAGGTAAAGGAGGATACTGTACTCTTTTTCAGGATCTGTAGGAGCATGTGGTTTTCTTTTACTAATTGCTTCGGTTACTAATTGTCCCAGCACCTGTCTGCTTGGAATGGTATAGAATTTAAAGCTTATCTTGGAGCATCCTCTGCTTCCTCTCATTTCTACCATTTCTATCATCTGACAGAACTGACACAATTGAGACTTAACTCTGCACAAGAAGTTTCTTTAATTATATCTACTCTGACCTCTCCTTGAATCTCTGCTATGTATCCCTGAATAGTATTTCATCCAAAGACTACTTTCTATACTACACTGTCTGGTGAATACATTTAATGACATTGTGCTATATTTCTTTTAGATCAGATGTGATTATTTCCATAAAAGTTATCCCAAAACATCAGGTTCTTCAACACAACAGAAATTCTATTCATGTGGCTACCCAATGTGGATCTCCCTTATCTACTGTCCTCGTCAAGTGATTCTGCATTAGGTAGAGGTTTAGAGAGCCAAGGTTTTTTTTTGTCTTTTATCACTATGGAAAAAGGAATATAGAGTTTATAGCAAAGATTTCCATGGGGTAGAATTGGAAGATACACATTAAATTCTTCCATATATTATTAGTTGAAACTCAATCCTATGGCCCACTTAACTGCAAAGGAGTCTGGGAAATGTAGTCCAACTGTGTGCCTACAAAGAACAGAAAACAGGGTTAAATGAACAAATAAACAACTGCAGCTATCCAGATACAGTGTAAGCAATGAGACCAACCCATATGGACTTGTAAAATGAGACAGCACAAAACAATCTATAAAGTTCTTACCTATGAACTACCTTTCCTCATCTTCACCATTTAATAAGATCTGATCTACTTGTGCTTATAGCTTCCAATTCATAGATGAAGAAAATAAAGTTCATAGAGCTAATAACTTGGCCATGAGTCTGTAACAGAAAAGAGTCAGAATCAGAATTCAGAACATTTGGTGCTGACTGTAATATTTCTACTCTATTGAACCCATTCCAGGACTTTTGTACATATTAAGGTCTATGAATGCTCAAGTTCCTAATCCAAGATGATATGGTATTAGTGTATAGCCTATGCATACCTCCAGCATGCCTCAAATACTCTCTATATTATTTTGAATATGTAGCACAGTGTAAATCTATGGTCCTCAATTTTTTGGCACCAGGGACCAGCTTCATGGAAGAAATCTTTCCACAGAGAAAGAAGTGAATTTTGGGTGGAGGGGGGAGGAAGTGTTAGTTTCAGGATAATTAAATTCCTCAAATATGCAGACACACAGCAGGGGGGTTGGAGAGACAGCTCAGCAGTCAAAGCATCTGCCTGGCAAGCCTGAAGACCCAGGTTAGATCCCCAGTATGCGTGCCGCGCTGGCCCCACCCCTGGGTGCACTGAGCCAGCCACAAAACCAGGTGTGGTGATGCACACCTATCATCTTAGGACTGGGTAGGCTGAGACAGGAGGATCACTATGAGTCAGAGCTGCATAGTGACACACTGTACCAAAATATTAATAAATAAAAGAATGGACACCCCATCCATTCAACTCTTGCTGTGAAGCCAGGTTCCTAACAGGCAAGAGATTGCTACGGGTCCACGGCCCAGGGGTTGGGGTCCCTGGTGTAAGTGCTATTTAAACAGATTGTATTATTTAGGACATGGTGACAGTGGAAAAAATTCTACATGTTCAATACATGTTCAGTCTGCACATTCAGGAGTTCATATACAGAGGGATGCTGTACATCGAAGTTGGGACAGACACTTGTAACACGTTTAGTAGGTGTCAGGCACAGACACTGCTCTAGGTATTGAGTTCTAGACATAAGCTGTGTCCTATGGACCTTATAGCATAGAAACTGTCAGTAGTTTTCAGTACAAAACTACTCTTTGTTGCACTGAGATGATTTTCTCATCTTTCTTTCCCCAGAATCCATATAGTATCACCTCTTTACTCTTTCTATATTGTCTATATTTTGTCCCTTGTCGAATTCCAGCTACTAGTGTACTCTGTATCTCCAAAGTCAAGGACATGTATCAGTCTTATTTTTCTGCAGATAATTTGATCTGTATATCAAACCCTATCTTCACTTTCCTTGGCTGAAGACTAGCATCCACCCCTCACAGTGAGACATGACATTACATGATGCACTGCACAGTTTGTAAATTTTTTCGTGTTATTTGGTTTCTTCGCTTCATTAGCTCAACGTTCCTCTAACAGAATCAACTTCACTTATGTATGTCCCAGAATGGAACACAGATATTAAAAACAGTTATGTGAGGCCTATTTGTATGTTTCTTATAAAGTTGTAAATGAACAATATGCTGTTTAATGTTCCTTTAATGAGGTCAGTTGATATATTCCTTTGAAAATGAATTATCTGAGAAGATTTCACTTTAAAAAAAATTATTGGCCAAAGAGATAGTTCATTGGCATAAATATCTGTCTGGCAAGTACAAGGACCTGAGTTAGATGCCTGGTTAAAAAAAAGGGGTGGGGGGTGGAAGGGAGATTGCTCAGCGGAATAAGCACTTCCCTGGCAAGCACAAAGGCCTGAGTTCTATCCCTGGTTCTGCAAGAAAAATATAAATAAATAAATAAATGTAAAACTTCATTCCAAAAATAATGAGTTATCTAATTACATTTTTTAATTGTTTAAGAGATATATAGGGCAGACAAGATAGCTCAGTGGAATAAGTACCCACTAAGGCAAGTCCAGGGATCCAGCTTCAACCTGGTACTGCATGCTAGGCTGGCCTGTCCCTGGGTGCACTGAGCTGGCAACCAAGTGCCAGTGCTTGGCAGGCTTGAAAACAGGAGGATCACTGAGTCTGAGCTGCTTAGTGAGATCCTGCACAAAAATGAGAGAGAGAAAGAGAGAGATTTATTTTTCCCTAGTTTTTTTTATTTTAAAGAGAATAAACAATAAATGATACAGAATTTCAAAACAAGATGATAGAAAATGAACAATGGCTACTACTGCATGTAGTTATCTTCAAAGTAATTGCCCAGATTACCAGACATAGAAATGCAAAATTTATTTTTTGCTCTGGATCCTCCAGGTTCTGAGCAGCAATCCCTCTTATTTAGTATGTTTGCTTTCTTTTCTCCAGGACTGTGATTCTTTACAAACAACTCAGTGACATATATATTAACATCTCTCAATTTACATGTTGTTTAGGTTCCTGGAAAGTGGCAAGTGATTCAAAAACACTTAACTCAAACTGAAACTTTGCATAATAAAAAAGGAAATACATTCTGGTAGGTTAAGACAATCCAGTTTATATAGTTGGTTTTTTCCATATCACATCAATATGAACCATAAGTAAACAGTTTATGTAAATGTCTGAACATATTAAAAATGTTTATTCATGAACAGAAACACACTCCCCAAAACTGACCAAGAGAGCTACAATAGGCTTAAACTACGAAACCAATAGGAATTCTTGCATACAAAGTGAGGCACACCTAAGTGAAGTGCGAAGCTGTTCTGCTCATTGCAACACCTTCAGGAAGGCATCTGGGAGCCTAGCCCTGCACCCCACTGCTGCTAACCTGTTTTTATTTGTCTGTGGTCTGAGGGAGCACATTACATTTTTCTGTCATGGTTTCACTTAAGATGCTCACAAGAGTTTAGAAGACCTAAGTCCAGAATATCTAAAGCATGGTAAGTCATGGTGCAAGCGATCACTGTACATTACTGTGAAAGTAATGTCACATGCTATCAGCCTGGACCAAGGCAGGGCTCTCAAACTAGAGAAGGAATACCTTATATATAAATATATAAACTGCCAAATAAACTAAAAACACATAAGATAATTTTAACTTTAAACTTTCAACTCCTCTAAATCTTAAATTTTCCCTGTGAAATCATATTAATATACCTCTGTTTTGAAGTTGTGATAATTAGATAAAATAGCATAGAGTGTTTATCAGAATACCTGACATAGTTTACACTCATGAAGTGTTAGCCATTGTTACTGGGTATTATGCAGACGTGGTAGATACCAAAACAGAAATGTTTACTGATGGCTAGTCTATTCTTAACCTTCAAACCAGCCTTATATACACATTAAACACCCCCCCAAATGATGAACGGAGTTTAAGAAATAACATCAGACGATATTTGTTCTAACTCATTCTATGGAATCCCCACATTGTGCCCTAAGATTGGAAAACAACCACCAGCTTTTGTTTTGTTTTATTGTGGTATGGGGGATTGAACTCAGGACCTTGCATTTGACAGGCAGGCACTTATGCTGCTGAGCTATATCCCCAGCCCCTCTGAGCTATATCCCCTAACCACCAGTTATAATGCAGAAGTATATGCATCTGTCTTATGGGATCAACAGTGTGATAATTACTTTCCTACTTCACACACCCTAACCACAGGTATTTTTATTTCATGGGTGCTCAGTGATACTTAATGACTTAGATTCCTAGTCATAATACTAATCTCAAAACAGAGCAGTAACCATTAAGGTGCAAGGGGCAAAAAATGAAAAAAAAAAAACTCTCTTCTCTCAGCTCATTTGCAGATGAAAGAATGAAAGATAATTGCCTCAAGTCACACTCATGGTTCAAACTGCCCCTGCCGCAGAACAGTACTGTCTGCATATTCGCTTAGACTAAGCAAAACCACCTGCCAAGTAAGGAGAAAGAAAACCTAATCATGTGTTTCTATGCATAGTGTTCCAGGGGCCACAAATTGTAAATGACACTTTCAAAGCTGAAGTCTTAGGAGCAAGTTTTCCAACTTTCTGTAAAAATATCTGATTGAGTAGTGTGAGTAGTGCTAATGGCTTGAATAATCTTCTCTGAATGGTTGAATCTATATTTACTTCTCATTTTCAGCTTTCAAAATACTGAACAAAATGGACACAATTTCCTAAGAGACTGCTATTTATACACACACATACACACATACACACATACACACACACACACACACACACACACACACACGCACCCCCCTATTGGTAGTTGAAGTTAACATGGTGGGAAATACACAATAGAAATCACCACACTACAAAGCAGCACCCAGTATTAACCTTCACAGCCTCACAACTGGTTTACCAGCACCTCCTGACAAGCATGTTATTAGTGATGGAATTATAAAATTCATCAGGTCCCAGCGAGAAGCCATCTACAATAAAAGCTAAAATAAAAACATTTTCATGAGGACTCAGATGCCTGAGAGAATGACTAAATATTTTAAAGGCACATATTTTTAAAGTAAGATTGAGAGAATTGGAACAAACATTAGCATAATTTTTAATACTATCCATAGTGTTGACTCTGATTTATACTCTAAAGGCAGCAAGTGTTAGATTAGACCGGGAGTTCTCTGTACATAATGGCTGCTTCCTAGAGTAAAAATGCAAACACAAAATAATAATAATGGTTCATAATGATGTAAAATTCACCGAATCATGCTATAGTTTAGACACAGCCGTATCCCCAAAAGACACATGTATTAAAGCCTTGAGCCCCAGATCAGTGCTATTAGGAAAGGGTGAAAAATTTTAAGACATTAGATCTAATGAGAAGATCAAGATACAGTAACTGAAGAACTGTCCTTAAAGGAGACTTGGCATCCCAGTCTGTAGTTTTGCTCTACTTACTATACGCTCCTACCATGACATGCTACCACCTGAGAGGCCCAAATTGATCACACAGTAACACATCCAACACTGAGAGCCAAAATAAATGCTTTAGACATTTATCTCTTAGGTAATTCTCATAATAACAGAATCTTATTACTATTATAGCGTGAGACAAAGTATATAACTGTGGTAGCTGATACTTTGGGTAAGCTTGAGGGGTTGGAAGCTTAGCTGGATCAACTCAGTGACTCCGCCCCTAGGGCAAAGGGGGAGGACCCGCCCCAGAGTGACTCAGTGCTCATAGTGTACATAAAGGGGTTAAGGAAGGATCCATGCCATTTCCTAGGAGGATCTTGATCTTTGCAGTGGACACATGGGAGGAGCTCCGATCTTCACAGCCATCGCCACTTCCTTGAAGGAGTGTGGGTAAGAGAGAGAGACTTGATAGATGCCATGGCTG